>CAUYLG010021011.1:0-74214 GCA_963573385.1 Cacajao melanocephalus | reverse complement strand
TGGTACCAGCTCCTCTTTGTACGACTGGTAGAATTTGGCTGTGAACCCATCTGGACCTGGACTTTTTTTGGTTGGTAGGCTATTAATTGCTGCCTCAACTTCAGACCTTGTTATTGGTCTATTCAGGGATTCAACTTCTTCTTGGTTTGGTCTTGGGAGGGTGTAAGTATGTAGGAATTTACCCATTTCTTCTAGATTTACTGGTTTATGTGCATAGAGTTGTTTGTAGTAATCTCTGATGATAGTTTGTATTTCTGTGGAATCAATGGTGATATCTCCTTTATCATTTTTTATTGCATCTATTTGATTCTTCTCTCTTTTCTTTTTTATTAGCCTGGTAAGTGGTCTATTTTGTTGATCTTTTTGAAAAACCAGCTCCTGGAGTCATGATTTTTTTTGAAGGGTTTTTTGTATCTCTATCTCCTTCAGTTCTACTCTTAGTTATTTCTTGTCTTCTGCTAGCTTTTGAATTTGTTTGATCTTGCTCCTCTAGTTCTTTTAATTGTGACGATAGGGTGTAGATTTTAGATCTTTCCCTGCTTCTCATATGGGCATTGAGTGCTAGAAATTTTCCTGTAGACACTGCTTTAAACGTGTCCCAGAGATTCTGGTACATTGTGTCTTCATTCTCATTGGTTTTGAAGAACATCTTTATTTCTGCCTTTATTTCATTATTTATCCATTCAGGAGCAGGTTGTTCAGTTTCCATGTAGTTGTGTGGTTTTGAGTGAGTTTCTTAATCCTGAGTTCTAATTTGATTGCGCTGTGGTCTGAGAGACCGGTTGTTATGATTTCCATTGTTTTGTATTTGCTGAGGAGTAATTTACTTCCAATTATGTGGTCAATTTTAGAGTAAGTGTGATGTGGTGCTGAGAAGAATGTATATGCTGTGGATTTGGAGTGGAGAGCTCTGTAGATGTCTATTGGGTCCACTTGGTCCAGATCTGAGTTCAAGTCCTGGATATCCTTGTTGATTTTCTGTCTCATTGATCTGTCTAACATTGACAGTGGAGTGTAAATTAGTTCGACCATTGTGGAAGACAGTGTGATGATTCCTCAAGAATCTAGAAATAGAAATATCGTTTGACCCAGCAATCCCATTACTGGGTATATACCCAAAGGATTATAAATCATTCTATTATAAAGACACATGCACACATGTTCATTGCAGCACCGTTTACAATAGCACAGACTTGGAACCAACCCAAATGTCCATCAACAATAGACTAGATAAAGAAAATGTGGCACATATACACCATGGAATACTATGCAGCCAAAAAAAGATGAGTTCATGTCCTTTACAGGGACATGGATGATGCTGGAAACCACCATTCTCAGCAAACTGAAACAAGAACAGAAAACCAAACACCACATGTTCTCACTCATAAGTGGATGTTGAAGAATGAGAGCACATAGACACAGAAAGGGGAACATCACACACTGGGGACTTTTGGGGGGTGGGCGACCTAGGGGAGGGATAGCAGGGGGGAGGGGAATTGGGGAGGGATAACATTAGGAGAAATACCTAATGTAGGTGAAAGGGGGATGGATGCAGCAAACCACCATGGCATGTGCATACCTATGTAACACTCCTCCATGATATGCACATGTACCTCAGAACTTAAAGTGTAATAATAATAAAAAAAGCCAGAAAACATGTAACAAAATGGCAGTAGTAAGTCTTTACCTATCAATAATAACATTGAATGTAAATGGACTAAATTCTCCTATTGAAAGACAGTGGCTGAATGGATAGAAATCAAAACTTAACTATATGCTGTCTACATGAAACTCACTTTACCAAAAAGATATAGAAAGTGAAGAAATGGAAAAAGATATTTCATACAAATAGAAAACCAAAAAGAGCCCAAGTAGCTATATTTATATCAGATAAAATAGACTTCAAGTTAAAGACTATAAAAAGAGTCAAGGTCATTATATAATGATAAAGAGGTCAAGAGTATATAATACTTGTGAATATATATATACCCAACATTGACACAGATAATATAAAGCAAACATTATAGTATATATAAAGGAACATATAAATAGACAAAGCAAATATATAAAGCAAACACTAATAGATCTAAAGGGAGAGATGGACTGCAATGCAATAATAGTAGGGGACTTCATCACCCAATTCTTAGTAGTAGATTATCGAGACTAAAAATCAATTTAAAAAATTAGAGTTAAACTACACTGTAGATCAAATTGACATAACCGACATTTACAGATAATTTTGTTCAACTGTTGCAGAATACATATTTTTCTCATTGGCATATTAAACATTCTTAGCTGGGTGTGGTAGCTCATGCCTATAATCCCAGTGCTTTGGGAGGCCAAGGCATTCAAGATCAGCCTGTGTAACATAGTGATACCTCAACTCTAAAAGATAAAAAATTAGCCAGACATAGTGGTACACACTTGTGGTCTCTGCTTGTTGAGAGGCAAGAGGATCATTTGAGCCCTAGAGGTTGAAGTTGCAGGAAGTCATGACTGTGTCACTGCACTCCAGCCTGGGTTACAGAGTGAGACGCTGTCTCAAAAACAAACAAACAAAAACAAAAACAGAAAACCCAAAAACATTCTTTAGAATAGACCATATGTTAGGCCACAAAACAAGTCTCAACAAATTCAAAAATGTCTTAATATCAAATATCTTTTCTGACCACAATGGAAAAAACTTGAAAACTATAAAAATCATGGAAATTAAACAACATCCTCCTGAATGATCAATGGGTCAGTGAAGAAATTAGAAAATTCAAGAATTTTTTGAAACAAATGAAAATGAAAACACAACATATCTAATTATATGAGACATAGCAAAAACAGTACTACGATGGAAGTTTGGAAGTTTCTAGTAATAAATGCTTACATCAAAAACATAGAAAGATTTCAGATAAACCACCTAATGATGCACCACAAGGATCACAAGAAAAGCAAGAATACACCAAACTAAAAATTAGTAGAATGAAAGAAATAACAAAGATCAGAGAAGAAATAAATACAATTGAGACCCAGAAAAAGATCAATGAAAAATCAGTTTTTTAAAAAAGATAAACAAAATAGATATAACCTTAGCTAGACTAAGAAAAAAAAGACCCAAATAAATAAAATCAGAAATGGAAAGGGAAACATAACTACATAGCCACAGAAATACAAAGGATCATTAAATACTATTATGAACACCAATATGCCAACAGATTGGAAAACCTGAAAGAATGGAAAATTTTCTGGACACATACAACCTATTAACATTGAACCATGAAGAAATTGAAAACCAGAACATACCAGTAATGAATAATAAAATCAAAGCAGTAATTTAAAGGTCTCCCAACGACGACAACGACAACAACAACAACAACAACAGAAACCCAGGACACGATGACTTCCCGTCTAAATTCACCAAACATTTAACAAAGAACTAACATAATTTTACTTAAACCATTCCAAAAAACTGAAGAGCAAGGAATATTTACAAATTAATTCTACAAAGCTTAAATTACCTTGGTATTAAAACGAGACAAGGACACAATGAAAAAAGAAAATACAGGCAAGTATTTGGTGGACATCTGGTGGACATAGATGTAGAAATCCTGAACAAAATACTGGCAACCATATACAATAACACATTAAGAAGAAAATTGATAACGATTAGGAGGGATTAATCCCAGGAATACAAGAATGGTTCAACATACACAAATCAATAAAAATATATATTACATTGACAGAAACAATAACAAAAACTATATGATCATTTCATTAGATGATGAAAAGTGTTTGACACTGTTTAACATTCCTTTATGATAAAAACCCTCAATAAAGTGGTTATAAAGATGGAGAAAAATTGAAAACCATTCTTTAAGATCTGGAATAAGACAAAGAAGCCTACTTTCACCTCTTATATTCAACATAGTACTAGTACTGGAAGTCCTAACAAGAGCAATTAGGCAAGGAAAAGAAATTAAAGACATCAAACTGGAAAGGAAGAAGTTAAATTATCCTTGTTTGCAGATGATGTAGTAGTATATTTAGAAAAACCTAGACACCACCAAGAATTGTTAGAACTATTAAATGAATTTAGTAAAGTTGCAGGATACAAAATCAACATAGAAAAATCAGTAGAATTTATATATGCCAACAGCAAACAAACTGAAAAACAAAAAGAACAACTGCATTTATAATAGCTGTAAAAATATATAATACAGAGGAGTAAATGTAACCAGAGAAGTGAAAGTTCTCTACAAGGAAAATTGTTAAGACACAGATGAAAGAAGTTGAAGAGGGCATTATAAATATAGAAGATATTCCATGCTCATGAATTAGAAGAGTTAATATCATTAAAATGTCAATGCTACCCCAAATTTTCTACAGATTCAATGCAATTCCTATCAAAATACCAATGACATTCTTCACAGAAACAATTCTAAAATTTGAATGATCCTGACACCTCAGGACATTGGTCTGGGCAAAGACATTTTGGGTAAGACCTCAAAAACACAGGCCACAAAAGCACAAATAGACAAATGGTACGATATCAAGCTAAAAGACTTCTACACAGCAAAGAGATAATCCACAAAGAGAAAAGACAACCTGCAGAATGGAAGCAAATATTTGCTCAGTATCTATCCAGCAAGGGAGTAATAACCAGAATACATAAGAAACTCAACCCAGTAGCAAGAAAACAAATAATTTGCTTTAAAATGGGCAAAAGATTTGCAGGGATATTTCTCAAAAGAAGACAAATACCCCTCTGCCAGAGAGTTTGCTGCCCCTACTTGTGTAGTACTTAAACTGTAACTGTACACAGTGGGACTGCATAATTACCCCAACCAGGAAGTTCACAGCAGGCTTTTTGGGAGATATGATCAAGACTTCTATCTTGAGAGATGAATAAGGCTTAGCCAAGAAGACAAGTAAAGAGTATAAGAGAGGTTAGAGGGAAGAAATAATGTGATCTGAGGAAGAAACTACCAGAAATTCTACACTACCAGAACACAAAGGGTAAGGTATGGAATAAAGAGAAATAGAATGATGATAAGGAAGATTATGAAGACCTTGCGTCATGATAAATAGTCTAGGCTTTAGGCCGAAGAAAGTAGGGATTCACTGATAGATTTTAAGCAGGGTGTTCACATATTCAGACCTGGGTTTCAGGTAGACTACCAAGGCTTTGGTGACCTTGATGGGGACAAGGCTATACACAGAAGGAGAAGTGATTTAGGTGTTGCAATATGCCAGGCCAAAAAAGATTAGGGCCTGAACTGAAACAGCAGTAATAGGGTTCCAGGGAACGAGCCAGATATGGGAAATGTTTAGGAGGAAAAACTGGCACCATTTGATCGTGAGTGAAAAGTAAAGAAGAATAAATTGCTAAAGATGACTTCCATATTTTTGCCTTGGGTAACTTGGTGAATAGTAGAGTCATTAATTGATTTTGGAAATTTAAGAGGAAGAATGTGTTTGGAGGATAGAAAGTGGGGTGAACCTTCTTGTAGACATTCAGGGTTTGAAGAGCTTGAGTTACACACAGGTTTAAAAGCCTGAGGATAGTTATCAGTATTAAAGATTTGGAGGAGATTAACCAACCTACTGATGGTGGTTAAGGCCCAGAGAGTGGAATGAGATTGCTTAAGAAGAGTAATCAAGAGAAAGATATAGATCAAGCCCGGAATCCTAAAACACAACAGCATTTAAGGGGTGGGCGTAGGAAGAAGAATTAATGAAGAACAAGGAGGATAGGTCAGATAGAAAAAAAAGAGGCAAGAAGAAGTTGAATTTCAGAAGCCATGGAATTAGAGAATTCAAGGAGTCAGGAGAACTTCTGGTTTAAAGATGGTAGCTTTAATAGATGACATTTTCATTTTATCTTCCTAAAAATCATCTAAAAGCAGCAACAAGAATGAGAAAAGAAAAGAGCATAAAATCCTAATCCACAAAACAGGTGGAAATGGTGACAAAACCTTTAGAAATTAAGCAAAGGTATTTACTAGAGAAAGCAGAGAAAGTGCACCAATATGAACATTTTAGAAAGAGCCAACATATGGCTGGGCTCGGTGGCCCACGCCTGTAATCCCAACACTTTGGGACACCGAGGTGGGTGGATCACGAGGTCAGGAGTTCAAGATCAGCCTGGCCAATATGTTGAAACCCTGTCACTAAAAAACACAAAAATTAGCCAGGCGTGGTGGCGCACACCTGTAGTCCCAGCTACTTGGCAGGCTGAGGCAGGAGAATCACTTGAACTTGGGAGGTGGAGTTTGAAGTGAGCTGAGATTGTGCCACTGCACTCTAGCCTGGGCGACAGAGCAAGACTCTCTCTCAAAAAAAAAAAAAAAAGCCAACAAACCAAACTTCTTGAAGGCAGTGGGTATAACCTGAGAAGCAAAACCTAAACACTTTGAGGATGGAGTGTATATTGTGTGAGACCATCTGTAGTATAAGTTGCTAGACGTGGGAGTGCTGCATCAAAATGCACACATTTTAAAAATTGTTATAAATGTTGCCAAATTGCCCTCCACAGATTTTGAACCCATTTATACATCAATCAGCAATGTATAAAAATGCCTGTTTCTCTATGCCTTTGCCAAGAGTGTGTTATTAAACTTCCTGATCTTTACCAAACTGACACATAAAAACTGATATTTTGTGGTGTCTTTATACATATTTCTTTTCTTGTGAGAAAGTTTGTGTATCTATTCATATGACCAAGAGCCACTTATATGTCATTTTTCATAAAAGTCTCTTTTAATCTTTCTCTGTTTTCCATTTTTTCTCTTTAATACTGATTTGGAGGCACTTTTACTATATAAGGAAAATTAAGCATTTATTTGTATGTTGCAATAGCTTTCTCCAGTTTTTGATTTTGGTGGTTTTTTTCATGTATTTAAAAAATTTAATTGTAGCCAAATTAATCAGTGCTTTCTTTTATGGCTTTTCAATTTGAAAGCACACTTAGAAAGTGTTTTTTTCATTTCAAGATGGTAATTTTTCTCACATGATTTCTTCTAGCTTCTTCATGATTTATGTACATTTGAGTCTGATCAGTCTGGAATTTTTATTGTTATAACGTTGAAAGTTTATATCCAATTTTATTATTTCATGGAGGGATAATTATTGTCCCAACACCATTTACTAAGATAATCATTCTCTACTGACTTGAAGCAACTAAATTCTCATTGTATTTGATCACTTTCTGGACATTCTAGTTCATTTCTTCCAACTATTGGTCTAATATTGTGCTAGTACCACACTGTCTTAATTAAGTAGTTGATTAAACTAAGCCCACCCCCAACTTTTTTTTTTTATTATACTTTAAGTTCTGGGGTACATATGCAGAACGTGCAGGTTTGTTACATAGGTATACCTGTGCCGTGGTGGTTTGCTGCACCCATCAACCCATCATCCACATTGGGTATTTCTCTTAATGCTCTCCCTCCCCTATTCCCCAGCCCCCCAACAGGCCCTGGTGTGTGATGTTTCCCTCCTTGTGTCCATGTGTATAGGCATAGGTAGGCATCTGTGAGGGTTTTACAAGGCAATGTCTGTCTTCACTATCAGAGACAGACGACTTCCAAAAATAAATATTGCTTGTTTTATTCTTGTTTTTTTGAGGTTCACTCCCATCTGCTTCTTGGACTCTTTGCTTTACGTGGTTTAGAAATCTCTACTCTGGCAATTTCTTTTCTCCAACTTACTGATTTGTAAGAGTTTGAATACTAGCACTTTGTGGTTATGTATTAAAAATATATTCTCCCTTCTCTTTAAGTTCTCTCTTATCACCCTTTTATGTTGTTATTTGGTGAACATAAATTCTTTATCTTAATGTACTAGAATTTTTCAATCTTTACTTGATGGTCAGAGCTTTTTGCATCTTATTTAAAATAAAAAGATCATAAAAGTATCCTCCAATACTATTTTCTAAAATCTTTATCATTTTGTCTTTATATTTACTTCTTTAATCCTCCTGGAATTGATTCTTATTAATGGTGTGAGATTAGGGTCCAATTTTATTTTTTCCCAATTATCCCACACCCATTTGCTAAAATGTCCATCCTTTAACCACCAATCGTTTATGCCACTGCTGTCATGTATTAAGTATTCATACATGAGTAGATCTTTCTGAGTTATCTATCCTGAGTTATTGATCTATTTATTTGTCCCTGAACTAATAGCACCATGTCTTAGTTATCATAGCCCACTAATAAGTTTTAGTATCTGGGTTATCAACTTAGATGCCTACTAAATAAGTTGGTTCATCTAATATTTTCAATGTTTTTGAACAGTGTATATCAAAGAGTACAAAAAAACCTTTTACGTCCAGCTACTTAGAGATGATTATTTTGTTGAATATTTTTGTTTTTTTTTAAACTTCCTTCCTTCCTTCCTCCCTCCCTCCCT
This sequence comes from Cacajao melanocephalus, assembly GCA_963573385.1. Lineage (NCBI taxonomy): Eukaryota > Metazoa > Chordata > Mammalia > Primates > Pitheciidae > Cacajao > Cacajao melanocephalus. Next base: position 65,814 of record CAUYLG010021011.1, on the reverse strand, counting down.
TCCTTCCTTCTTTCCCTTCTCCCTTCCCTTCCCTTCCCTTCCATTTGTTTCCTCTCTTGCTTCCTTTGTTTTGTTCTTTCTCTCTAAATAGACTAATTTTTTTTTTGAGCAATTTTAGGTTAATCGCAAGGTTAAGTGGAAAGTACAGAGAGATCCCATAGGGTACTGCCTGCACACATGCATAGCCTCCCTTGCTATCAACATCTCCCACCAGAGTGGTACATTTGTTACAATCAATGAACCTACATTGATGCATCATTATCACTCAGTGACCACAGTTATTATTAGGATTCACCCTTGATGTTATATATTCTGTGGGTTTTGACACATGTATAATGATATGCATTTACTATTAATTTTGTAAGAAACTGCAAAGCTGTCTCCCAAAGTGGCTGTACTATTTTGCATTACCACCAGCACTGAGAGACAGTTCCTGTTGCACTATATCCTCACCAGGATTTGGTGCTGTAATGTTTTGGTTTTGACCATTCTTACAGAGGTGTGTAGTGGTATCTCATTATTGTTTTAGTCAGATATTTTTCAAAAATCTTTTGTCTTTGTTCTTTTATTTCTCATTTTATTAATTTGTATTTTTTTTCCTTTTTAGTAAGTGAGTTTTATTTTGTAATTTATTTTCAAAGTAATGATTAGTTTTTAAAATGATTTTTTCCTTTGGGTTTATTGTTTCCATTTCTTTCATATTACTTATATTTGGTTCTAGTTCTAATTTCATTAGTTTTTTTTTTCCAGCTTGTTCTTGCCTCTAGTGAGGTTTTGCCTTTATTAAACAAAACAATTGCATCTGAGCAGTTTTATTTTTGGTAACATTTCAATAATTAAGTTATTTAAAAATGCTCCATAACTTTCTTCTAGATTTTTCCACTTCCCAAAATGTACTAGGTATTTTCAGTTTTCATCTTATATTCTCTTTGATGTGCTGATCACTGGGTTTAAAAATAATTCAGCTCTACAGCTTAGCTTGTTGAGTATTTTCTGTGAAAGAATGAGATTTTGTGTTGTGTTTTAAAGGTAATGAATTAGAACCATTACTTTAACAATCTATTCAAAGAGGAACACTTTCAGATATAGTACTAACTTAATACAAGGAGATATAAGTTTTATGTACTGGGTGAGCGATTTATATTAAGAGCAGTTAGGTGTTTAGTCAGTGACTTAATTGTAAATTTGATGAGCAAATTAAACCCCTTATTAACAAATAGTGCTTACAACTTTAAGTGAACAAAAAGCTTTCTTTAGAAAATAAGTTTCTTTTATAACAAACACCCAATTTCGAAGTTTCAAGTCAACAAGTCTTGAAATTTTTTATTAAAATTAACTTTTAAATATTGAAGAATAACTCTTCATCCTTGGTATACAAAAATTCAGGTTTATGTGATTTAGACTAAGTATAGATTTAATTTAAATCCTGGGGTTGCTGTGTAATAAATATTCTCTAACCTTCTCCTGTATCTGCCAACACTTTGCATTCCCAAAAGCACTTGTGTTAGCAACTTCTTCAAGTTTTCTATTAAAGACTAATAGAATTGTGACCTATGATTTCACTTATAGTTTTAACTGAAGCTAATTTTTCATCTCTATGCTTTAAGTAATTCCAGAGATGAGTTTCTCTTAATTTGTTTTTGAATTCTTATATGTTAACCTAAGTTTTTATTTTCAGAGCTGGAGCATATTTTTATTCATCAATTTGCAAAGATATAATCTTAAGATGAGAAACTTTTGTTTGTGTTTTTAAAAAAATGTTTTCTCACTTAAATTTTCTTTTGCTATATTCTCCTTGATATTATCATCATTGTCACTAATTAAAATAATATTTTGTCCTCATCTTTTCTAATTTTGTGTACATTACAGTTTTCATATATTGTCATTTTAATCCTATCATCTCACATCCAAAATTTCATGTCTAGCTACTTTGCAAGTATGATATTATTGAATCTCCTATGTAAACGTGTAGCAGCCTGAAAAAATGTCCTTCAGCTTATCTTTGATAAATAGAAAACTATTCCAATTTAAATGTCCTTTTGATATCTACTCTGATTATCATTGCTTTATTGACTTTGTGACTTACAACGAGAACTCATCAAAAAAAGGAGAAAGAAAATAAATGGCTATGTATAATATTATTTCCAAGAATATCTGACACATCTATTTCATTCATAGATTTAAAGGTATACATAAAGATAGTAGTACTATATTATAAAATATAGAGCTTTGCTTGACATATTGTAGGTGCTAAATAAATATTTATTAAATGAGTGAATAAAATTCAGAATTTTCACAGGAGGCAAATACAAGTACGGGTTGGGTTAAAACATTTAGCTTTTTCTTTGCTGAATAGCAAATTGTGGTAGTTCTCCAGGCTAACATTATCCTTCACAGGATGTAAGCCTACCCAACTGATCACATAATAGTATTTCAAGTAACAGGGGATGTGTTCATCAGATATAGGTAGGAGAGACTCTTTTCCCTTCCTTCCCCCAGTTCCTTTTTTCCACTCTTTCTCTTTATAAATTAAAATTCAGGCCAGGTGCGGTGACTCACTTTTGTCATCCCAGTACTTTGGGAGGCTGAGCGGGGAGGATTGCTTGAGTTTAGGGGTTCAAGACCAGCCTGGGCAACATAGTGAGACCTTGTCTCTACTAAAAATTGAAAAAGCCCAGTGTGATGGCACGTGCCTGTAGTCCCACTACTTGGGAGACTGAAATGGGAGGATCTATTGAGTGCAGGAGGCTGAAGCTGCATTGAGCTATGTTTGCGCCACTGCAGTCCAACCAGGGCAAAAGAGTGAGACCCTGTCTCTAAATAAATAAATAAATAAATAAATTCAATTCAGCATTAGTTTTCAAAAGTTCAGAAGTAAAACTTTTTCCCCCCTGGCTTATTTTCACTTACTCAACTCAATAGCATTTTGGTATGTACCCATCTCAGGTATGTTTGCTTGGGAAAAAAGATTCTAAGTTTCAAATTTGTCTGAAAGAAGTTTACTGAAGAATGTCCTTGGGATCAATATCCATGGGAGAACAGAGGAAGTAAGAATATTCATGGGGGAGCTGAAGTGTGATGCAGTTGACAATGGCTTCAGCCACCTAGAGGGAAGCTCTGGAACAGATATGGCCTTTCAGAGTTGGTCCACTTTGAAGGAAGGGTTGGGCCTTATTACTTCACATCTGGATCAGTCAATGAAAGCGGGCTTCCCTCAGGAAAGGGACTTGATCTTGGGCAAGAAGCTTTATTTGACTGATTTAGGCAGGTCTGGGAGAACCTATGTCATAACAGACAGTTTTAGTTCACTAATCACTTATCTTCTGTAATTAGACTCTTTGTCTTTTCTCTCTGTCTACCAGGGCACAATTGTACTCCAGAGAGCTTTTATTTTTTAAAAAATTGGTGTGTAACTTCTTACTTCAGATGGAATGGTTTTATCCAGAATCCTAGGGATCTACATTGTGATTTTACTTTAGGGCCTTGCCATAAATTTCACATATTATCTTTTCCTATCACTGATGCTTTTCATACTGAAGGGTCTGCCAGATCATATGGCCCAACCACTCCCCGTACCTGCTGCAGGGCTCTCTCCTGCTTTGGACCCCACTCAAAGCTTGTAACCTTTCATGCTGTCTGGTGAGTGAGTAAGAACGTTATTTGCTAATGTGTAATATGTTGAACATATTAGCCAAAGAGGAATACCAGAATACCAGGCATAGTGCTTCCCTTTTTGTGGAGGGAGATACAAGATGGAATAATTTGTTTAGTTTAGAGAGGATGTCGTGACTTGTACCAGACAATTGGACTCCCATATACTACCTACTTGGCATTTCCCTGAACCTTTATAGGGTTTAACTGTCACACTCTAGAATGCATATGCTATACCATAACGTATATGCTAACTTCTTGCTTGTCCAGTCCGATTTGCATATTATCATCAATATAGTGAACCAGTGCTATGTTTTGCCAAATGACCACTTCAGGTCTCTTTGAAAAACATGTCAGAGGGCAAAAGAGTGAACCTAACTCTGGGTAAGACTGTAAATATATACACCTATCAGTTGCAAGTGAATTCACACTATTTCTGACCTTTCCAATAAGGATGGAAAATAAAGTGTTTTTCAGATCAACAATAGTATACTGTGTATTACATGTTGTGGTAATCTGCTGTAGCAAAGAAGCCATATCTGGCACAACATCTGTAATTGGGACTACTTTTCTGATTGAGTTTGCCTTACTTTACTGTCATTCTCCAAGATACGTCTGTTTTTTGTAGGGTCCTTGCTGGTCAATTAAAAGGGAATATGATGAGAATCAGCAACAAAATATTCCGTAGGTTTTTAAAGGTGTCATTAATCTCTGCCACCACTTCCCCGATTCTCCCACTAACAAACAGTGTGTTAAAATTTACTATCTTGGGGAGGAGCAGTTTCAGAGTTTAAAATTAGCTTTCTCTAGTATATGGGTCCTATTCCATAGTCCAAGGTACCAACATGGGGGTTCTGCTAAATACCAAGCATGTCCATTATCGTTATACAATTAGTGACAGCAATGGTGACTGCTGGATGGGTGTGTGGACCCACAGTTGGATAGAACTTGGCCAGACTCCATTTATTACTTCACCCCCATATGCTGGTTTTCTATCAGAGGAACATAATGATGCTTTAGTGTCAACTCTGTGTCCAAAAGTCCTTGAAACATTTGAGCATTTTCTTAGTTGAGAAAATGGCTTTTGGTAAGGTCCCCTCGGGGAAAGACTGAGGAAATTGTTACTATATTCACTTGCCATGGTGATACAGGCTCTTTAGGAACCCTATCTTTTGATGGACAAAACCTACTGGCCTTTACAAATAGTAGTTCTTATAAAATTTTATTTGATGCTCATCACAACCATTATCATTAGAGTAGCTGTTATTATATAAGAGCTCTCTGTCAATAAATAAGAAACCAAGATTCAGGGAGTTTAGGTCACACAAAAAGTAAGTTACAAGTGCCATATCTTTGTTTTTATTTTTTGAGAAACAAGTTGTTTCCCTTATCAAGAGAAACGAGTTCTTCCTCTTTTTTTTTTTTTTTTTTTTTGGAAACAAGTTCTTTCTTTTTTTCCAGCAGAGACTGTGGCTGCAGTAAATTTTCCCTGAGAAAGATTGTATTCAGATACTTTTTTTGTGTCTGAAAAGCAGAGCTGAATAGCAAGAGCTTGGTGAAAATGTCCGTACTTCCCTAGGCTATGAGATGTTTTGGAAAATTTGTTGTTCTTATATTCTATTACCTGGCCTTTTCCCATTTCAGGTTATTCCTACTGTTAGAGCAACTACTGAGAAGGGAAAACTCAAATGATCTAGAGGTAGGACACATGGGGCTGCTTTTGGTGACTGCACATCTGCATTCAATTAATAAACAATTTATGAAAAACAGACTTACTAATAACCCAAAATGTAAACAAGTAGACACTGACTTTCGTTCTTCAATTCCAAAACCTGGAGGTGTGAGTGTCTTGGAAAGTTTTGGTCTCTTATGAAGATATACAGAGATAACTTGTGCAAAAGTAGTGATTTTGCTTCTTAGTAATCTCTGTTAGGTAAGAGTTGCACAACTTCCTTTTCTCTCTAGTCTGACTTCTTTGAGTCAGGAGAGTGGATCTCAGCACTGGTGCTGGAATGTAAGTAGAACTTCCTATTTTGATAAATGGAACCTTTAAAGATACTATCTCTAGACTATCAAAATAAATGAAGCCTTTAAAGATACTATCTCTAGAGTGATATCCCTTCTTCTTACTGCTTAGAGGCATATTATATTAGAAGGTGGGGATAATGGGTAGGTTAGTTTGTGAGGGCTGTCATAACAAAATGCCACAGACAGGTGTCTTAAACAACAGAAATTTACTTTCTCACAGTTCTGGAGACTAGATTTCTCAGATCAAGGTGTTGGCAGGTTCATTTTTTCCAAAGCCTTTTTATTTGGCTATCTTTCCGTGGTATTGCTGTGTGTGTGCATGTCTGTATCCAAGGGCACAAGGACACCAGTCACATTAGATTAAGGTCCACCCTAAAGACCTCATTTTAACTTAATTACTTTAAGAAAGATCTTATCTCCAAATACAGTTACATTCTGAAATAGTAGGAGTTAGGACTTCAACATAGAAATTTTGGGGGGTGTGTTAGTCTGTTTTCATGCTCCTGGTAAAGACATACCTAAGACTGGGAAGAAAAAGTGGTTTAATGGACTTACAGTTCCACATGGCTGGGGAGGTGTCACAATCATGGTGGACGGAAGGAGGAGCAAGTCACATCTTATATGGATGGTGGCAGGCAAACAGAGAGCTTGTGTAGGGAAACTCCTGTTTTGAAATCAGATCTTGCGAGACTCATTCACTATCACGAAAATAGTGCAAGAAAAAAACTATCCTTGTAATTCAATTACCTCCCACAACACGTGGGAATTCAAGATGAGATTTGGGTGGGGATACAGCCAAACCAAATGAGGGGGTTGGGGGTCAAAAATCATCCTCTTATAAGAGGGGTTATTTCTTACATTGGCAATTAAATTCCTAAATAAACAATGGGGTAAATCAACCCTTCTTAACCTGGTGCACCTGAGTGGTTTGTGAAATTTTACAAGTACATGCCTTCATTAGGTACTCAATGGTTCCCAAAATGGCTGAAAGTCTAAACAGGGTTTACATACCATTAGTGATGCAAACTGGGAACTGGCTTCAGTATCTCTGTGTTTAATAGTTTCTTGCTTGTTTGTACACAGGTCTAGGAACCTAATTTCCATTTTAATCAGTTTCTTTAGGATGGGGATATTCTGAGTTCAAAAGAATATATAAAGTCTTGAAAGGTATCTTATTCATAAGTTGAGGCTACCTACTCTTGTAGTAAAAAAGAATAATTGAGTAATGAATTTCAGTGGATGATAAGCATTTATTATTTAGCTTGGATTATAAATTTTGAAAGACAAGACCATATGTATTAACAAAGCACAGTACCACACACAGGAGTACCTAATAGCAACTTATAGTTTTAAAAATTATTAAACAAATTGAACTTACCTAAATGGTTCAGGTAGTCATCTTGAAAAGTGGGCAGCTTATCCATAAACAGAATACAACTAGAGATTTTGTTTTTACCTGAATTCTGAAGTGTGGCTTTAACACTATTCTATGCATTTTTCTATTCCTCTGACTGTGCCCCGTACTCAAGTAAGAAGGGACTGAGCAGTGGTGGGGTATATTAGTGGCTGCCTGGTGTAAATCCAGCAGAAAAGACAGGCATTTATAGTGGCTCCTGGGCATGAATTGATTCAGAGATGGGCTAAAATTTGTGGCCTCTATTTTATATAATTTCATAATTGTACTTTTTTATTTTAGAGCTAGTATATGAAGCAAAGACTTCAGATAGCAATCATATATGTAGGCTTATTTTCAGGCATCTTTAGGCACTCTGATATTAAAAGTTTTAATCTTCTGTTAATAATTTTTACCTTAACATTTATATCTGTTGGATTCCTGTGGTTAGGTGTATTTTTTCTTCTTTTTAAAACCATTAAGAAACCTGTTGTTTCAGCACAGTTATATTTATTTCTCTTGAGAAATGGCTTATACCTTTGATAATTTAGAATGCCAAATGAATAAAAAAGAGCATTTTTCAAATGTTTCACTTTTTTAGTGCCTTTTTATTTTGGAAGAGCATATGAGAATCTCAACTATTGTAACAGGTTTTCAAAGGAAAGCAATTCTATCTGCCTAGAAAATAGGACACTTATTTAGAGAATGGTTATTCAGCAGACAGAGGAGGAGAGGGACTTTTCCTTCATGGATGTCAGAGGACTTTGGTAGGCTCAGCTATAATAGTTTGCAAATTTGGAAAGTGTCTCATGGTGGCAGAGAGGAGTTATTCCTAGAGGGTATCCCTGGGGAATATGAAACATGATCACAAAGGATGAAAATATGCTTATCCAAACCTCTTAAAGGGCAAAACCTGAAGAAGCAGGCTTATATGTGAAATACAGGGGTCGATGAAGCATCTCCTTATAAGTGGATTCTTGGAGAGGTTGTTGAATTTCCATAACTGAATATGATTAAAATGACAGGAAGGTTTTAGATCTGGGATATTTTGAATACAAACTTTTGGAAATAAAGGAGAACTGAGTATACTATTTGAAACTTCCTTTCCGATTCTGTTAGCTGATGGTAAGTACACACCAGATTTCTATCTGCTTTTCCCTAATTTGCTGTATACCTTGAAACATAAGGGATAATTAAATTATTATCTTTAACAATATTTATTGCTCAACTATAGGTTTCATACTAGTTGATAATTTGTTGGGAAGTGGGTCATTAATAATAAAGTTACTACTAACAGAGTATTGAATTTTGGGAAGTATTTACTTTGAGATGTAAAGTAGAATAGTTACTGTAATTGTTCTTTTACTGACTTTCATTAACCATGCATTTTTCAGTGGAAGAGAAAGGACTTTCAAGAAAGTAGTCAGGAATGTTGAATAACTCAAGTGCATATATTGGAGTGCTTTCTATCCCATGTATGGAACCTGATAAAAATATTGAGAGCCACTGGTCTAATCTATATGTATAGCTTTTCACATTCATGCACTGTGCTTGGGCAGACACCCTAAAATGATAGGATTTCAAACAGAGGTTGACCCAAGGGGCCCAAGCCTAACCCCTTAATGATTATAAAAGAAGACATATTACTATTTAAAATTCTTTTCTTATCATACCCAGAGTTCTATGGTCATTTTTCTGCTTTTAAAATTTTAAATAAGCACATGCTCTATACCCATCTCTGAAATTCCCTTCTCTTTGTCATTCATGTAATTGGATTAATGAGTGAATACCTTCTTTCTTTGGTGATATCATCTTTTTAATTTTATTAGATTGTGCTCAAGAAAGGGCAGGTGCTATCTATGTACAATTAAATGTGCAGTAAATCCACTCAGATGACAGTGTTCTAACATTAGTCCTAAAGATCTCTTGCTGATATTGCTCACTTGAATTTGTCATTACAACTTGGTAGAACTTGACTGCCATAGGTTTCCTATCAGTTTTCTAGCTAGATATTTCTCTGAATAACACAATATTGGCAATTTCACTGGTTGTTGTTGTTGTTGTTTTTTTTTTGGTGTGTGTGTGTGTGTGTCTCATTGTCTGTGTTCTCATTCATTTACTCTGTCTAATTAACTTCTACCTTTAAAAAGTGTGAAAAGACAATATACATTCTCTTATTTTTGGCTGCTTCCTCACATATGATTACGTTCTATCTTGTTTTCTCTTATTCTTCTTAGTATTTTTTACTCCTTTGATTGATTCTAGCATTTTGGAATTCGGTACATCCTTTTCACTAATGCTACTAAAATCTTTCATTAAAAAATTTGGCTGCTCATTTTTATGTACTTTCTCTGTTGTGGGAGTATCTTCAATATGTACATGCTTTTGCTATTCGAAGACTGGAACCTCTGCCATGATTTATTTTTGTTGCTCTAAAACAGCACATGCTGTGATGCTCCTCTGTAAAAATGTTAGCATCTGCCTGCAGTTGCCCATTTTGACGCTGGGTGGCCAAAGTGCATAGGGAATTTGAAGCTCTGTCTTAACTTTTCAAGCAACATTTTGATCATGTTGAAGGACGGAAATAATCCTATTATCATATTAAAAGTGGGTGAAAATTTGTACAGAAACCTATAGAGAGTTTGGATGGAGAAATTTTAAAGTTTAGAATTCAGCTTTCTGAAAATAATTAAATCACAACAATATGTCAAATGAAAAGAACACTGAACTTGGAACTAGAAAATAAGAATTCTTGTTGATGTTCTTGAGTAAAAATAATGTATTTGTAATTTTGGATGCCCTTATTTTATAACTTAATTGCTTGGGCAAGTTACTTAATCTCTGAACCTCAGATTATAAGTCATAAAATGAGATAAAATGAGATAATATCTATCTTATAGAACTATTACAAAAACAAAGAGATAAGTATTCATTTTCTTTCCCATTTTTGGTTAAAAATTTGTAAACATTGTCCACTACTTAGTTTAGTTAAAAGTAGTTTTTAATGTGCAGCTAAATAGTTCAGTGGATCTCACTTCCTTTCTCCCATTTTTAGCCCTGAGACTGAATGTAATTTATTATTATTAATATCTACTTAGCTAGCAAATAATACAGAAGAATAGGGTGCTCTTCTTAAGCATGGTACTGAAAATTGACTTGCATCATGGTTTGTACTTTCAGAATGTACCTTCACATGTGTATTAGTCTATTCTCACACTGATATAAGAAAATACCCGAGACTCGGTAATTTATAAAGGAAAGATGTTTAATTGACTCACAGTTCAGCATGGCTGGGGAAGCCTCAGTAAACTTACAATCATAGCAGAAGGGGAAGGGGAAGGGGAAGCAAGGCGCTCTCTTCGCAAGGCAGCAGGAAAAAGAAGTCCCGAGTGAAGGGGGAACAGCCCCTTATAGAACCATCAGATCTTATGAGAACTTACTCACTATCATGAGAACAGCATGGGGAAAACCATGTCCACGATTCAGTTACCTCCCCCTGGTCTCCCCCTTGACTGGTGGAGATTATGGGATTATGGGGATTGCAGTTAACAATAATATTTGGATAGAGACACAAAGTCTAACCATATCAGATTGTCAAATCTTTGATTTCCCACTAAAGTGAGAGTCTATTTCCAACAACCTTATGTTGAGGAAGTGGGTATAGGAAAGAGGGCAAAAAGAAATTCAGAGGCCAAAGGCGATCTGGTTAATCTAATAAACCAGGCAGAAAGAAAGAGGATTAGAAGAAACATTAATTGTCCAAGACCAATATTCATAGAACCTAATGAATTAATTCATGGGTGCAACCTGTTAAGTTCAATTAAGAAATAGCTTTTTTTTTTTTTCTCCTGTTGCCTTAATGTCTTAGGCCACTATCTTTTGTGATGCCACTTGGTTCATATGCCCTTGCCCCTGGAATGATAGAATTGCTTCTTGACTATTTGATGACCTTTCTCTTTTGTCTGCTGTTCTGGATCACACAAGCCAGCCTCCTGTCTTCAGAATTTTTCAGACAAGAAGCAGGCCCTTTCCTCTAATTTCAAATTTTACTTCAAACTACTAGATAAAAAAGTTGGATTTTCCCAAGGACTCTTTCTTGTTCTGGTCTCTGAACTCAATAAGCATCCAGTCAGGGAATGAGACCAAGATTGCCTATCTCACTTCATCCTCCATGTGGCAGACCTCAGTGTTCACGAGGAATGAGGATCTCTAGATATTAGAGACCTGGAATGAAGGAGGACTTAAGCCCAGTAACTAAGTTTCCTAACTTACCATAGGGAGGTCCCAATACTGGGTTCAGCCTGAAGCTGATGCTGGATTTCTTTTATACCTAGATACTCTGGCAATATGGGCACACCTTGAAGAAAATGTCTATGTACTTGTAACTCAAATGAGTTGATCATGCAGAGCTGGGGCTTCCAGAGTCTAGGGCATATTTTTGTTTGCCTTTGATTGAGTATAACATTGTGGAGAAGTGGAACATCCCCTGTACCCTAGGAACTACTGTGGTTCAGCTATTGGAGAAAATTGGACTTCATTTACAATTCTAAAATGAGGTTTAGTGCTAAAAAGTGCATGGAAGCAACTAAATGTAGAAAACAGAAACAAATGGGTGGAACTCTGGAGGTGAGCAAGACAAAGGAGACCATAGGGGTGCATTTGAGCTTTTTGTCTCGTGTGTGTGTGCGTGTGTGTACAAAGGATAATTTTATAGACCATGTCAGCATTTTTCAAGATTGCCAGAAACCACTTGGGACTCTAGTAGCTAGGAGAATATAACTCTTATGATCAGCAGGATTGAGGCTTAAAGCCATTATTATTAGATATTAAAATAAATGTGACCATATGTTTTTCCCTAACCTTGTAAATTGAAATATATTCATTAGTCATCCATTTATGTCTGCAGGTTTACTATGTGAAACAAGGATGTACATCAATGCATACTCCAAGAGGCATGCAGTCTAATGTTGGATAATCTATAAAAAGTAAGACAATTATAACACAATGGGATAAGTGTTAAGATGGAGGGAAGTATAGATGTTTGGGAACACATAGGAGAAATAATTAATAGAGTGGGTTACAGAAATTAAGGATGTTTTCCTAAAGAAGATAACTCTTGTTGTGAGCCTTAACAAATGAGTTGGAGCTAACTAGACAGAAAAGTGGTCGTTGACAGATACAGTATTTGTGGTGCCAAGGATTCAAATCAAGGCCACGTGGAAAGCCATTTATAACATATTCTTTATCTCATGAACTCAATATTTTGAAACATGGTTAAAAAAAAGGGTTGTAAACAAATAAAGTCTGAGTAACCAAAATAGATTATGTCAGGTCCATGCACCAAAGATGATATACTACTGCCATATAAAAGTTTTCAGTGGGCTGGACACAGTGGCTCATACCTGCAATTCTAGCACTTTGGGAGGCCAAGGTGAGAGGATCACTTGATCCCAGAAGTTTGAGACTAGCCCAGATAACATAGTGAGAACTCGTGTCTACAAAAATGTGAAAAAAATGAGGTGGGAGTTGTCTTGAACCTGGAAGACTGAGGCTACAGTGAGCTGCGATTGTGCCACTTGCACTCCTGCCTGGGTGACAGGAGTGACACCCTGTCTCAAAAAAAAAAAAAAAAAAAAGTTGCTAGTGATTTCTAGCATAACAAGTCAGAATTTAGTATAAGGGTGATAGATTTCAATTATAAAATAAAGCATTGGAATTAATTGTAGGTCTAAAGCGAAAAATATGATAAATCTTGGGAAATCTGTGCTTCCTAGAGAGACAAAGAATATAAAGACATGTTTCATGGTACTGGTGAATGCTGTTGGAGAGATTACATTATTTACGCTGATCATGGGAGTAAGTCCAGACATGTGATATTCTAGAAAAACTTGTTGTACTTACCCAAGACAGGTGTCCTTTCATCGATGATGGGAATACTCTGCTTTCCATATTAAATATCTAGGCTGGCCAGCTGGCTGATAAAATAAATACGGCAGGGTAGGGTCAAGGTGGCTGACTAGAAACAGCTGCAGTTGGAGGCTCCCATTGAGAAGAACAAAAACAGTGAGTGAATCCTGCACCGGCAAATGAGGTGTCCAGGCTCTCTTACTGGTACTGACTAGGTGGTTGGTGTGACCCATGGAGAGTGAGGAAAAGCAGAGCGGGGTGACAATCTACCATGGAGCCGCATGGGGAAAGGGGAGCTTTCACTCCCAGCCGGGGAAGACAGTGAGTGATTGTGCTACCCTACCCGGGAAACCACACCTTACCCACAAATCTGTGCAACGCCCGTGTCAGGAGATCCCCCTTGTGAGCCTATGCCACCAGAGCCTTGGATCCCAAACACAGAGCTGTGCAGATTCTTGGTGGCCACTCAGCTGAAGAGTGCCTAAGGCTACTGAGTTTTCAGGGGGAGGGGCAACCATCATCACTGTGGCTGCCTGCTGCCTAAGATGACTGAGCCCGTAGGGGGAAGGGCAGCAGCCATTATGGCCACTCTAGTTTGTTGTTTTTTCCCTGCTAATGTCAGGGAGACTGGGCAATTTGGACCCAGGAGGAATTCCCCACAGCACGGCACTGTGGCTGTGGTAGATCATGGCCAGACTCCCTCTTTAGGCTGGACCCTGACCCATCCTTCCTCACTACGTTTGGCCTCCCTGAGGTAGTTTCAGCAATTCCAGCCAGGGGCTTACAAATAGAACTCTGATATCCCTGGGATGGAACTGCTTCGGGGAGAGGGGGCAAGGAATAGCCAAAGTCTCTCTGGATCAGCAGACTTAGTTTTTCTTCCTGCTGGCTCCAAGGAATCCAGGCAGTCCAGAAAAGTGAGATTTCTCTCTGTGAAATGCACTGCCTCTGCCAAAGGGTAGCCAGAATTCTTTGTTAAGTGGATCTCTGATCCTGTGCCTCTTGACTGGGTGAGATCCCCCCCAAGAGGGGTCATCAGACACCTTATATAGGGGTGTTCCCACTGGCATTATGTCAGTGCTTCTCTGGGACAGAGCTCCCAGGGGAAGGAGCAGGCAGCCATCTTTGCTATTCTGTAGCCTTCACTGGTGACACCTCCAGGTGCAGGAGGGACCCAGGTGAAGGAGTCTTGAGTAGACCCCCAGCAAACTGCAGCAGCCCTATGGAAAAGGAGCCTGTCTGTTAAAAGAAAAACAAACAGAAAGCAACAACAACAGCATCAACAAAAAAGTCCCTGTAAAAAGCCCCATTCAAAGGTGAGCAGCCTCAAAGTTGAAGCTAAATAAACTCATGAAGATAAGAAAGAGTCAAAAAAAATTGCTGAAAACTTAAAAACCCACAATACCTCTTCTCCTCCAAATGATCACAACACCTCTCCAGCAAGGGCATAGAACTGGGCAGACGCTGAAATGAATGAATTGACAGAAGCAGGCTTCAGAAGGTGGGTAATAATAAACTTCACTGAGCTAAAGGAGCATGTTCTAACCCAATGTAAAGAATCTGAGAACCACGATAAAACATGACAGAATAACTGGTTATTCTTTGGTTAGAGAGGAACATAAATGACCTAATGAAGCTGAAAAACACAGCATAAGAACTTCACAATGCAACCACAAGTATCAATAGCCAAATAGACTAAGCAGAGGAAAGAATTTCAGAGGTCAAAGATTATCTTGTGGAAATAACACAGGCAGACAAGATTAGAGAAAAAAGAATAAAAAGGAATGAAGAAAACCAAGAAGTATGGGCTTATGTAAAAAGATTGAACCTACAACTGATTGCAGTATCTGAAAGAGACAAAGAGAATGGAACCAAGTTGGAAAACATATTTTGGGTTATCATCCAGGAGAACTTTCCCAACTTAGCAGGACAGGCCAACATTCAAATCCAGGAAATCCAGAGAACCCCAGTAAGATACTCCATGAGTAGATCAACCTCAAGACACATAATCATTAAGTTTCCCAAGGTCAAAATGTAGGAAAAAATGTTAAGGGCAGCCCGAGAGAAAGGCTAGGTCACCTTCAAAGGGAAGTTCATCAGACTCACAGTGGACCTCTCAAGAGAAACCCAACAAGCCAGAATAGATTGGGGACCCAATCTCTGGGTTGAATTTCCAACCCAGAATTTCATATCTGGCCAAACAAAACTTCATAAGCAAAGGAGAAATAAGATCCTGTCTAAGCAAGCAAGTCCTGCCTTGCAGGAGCTCCTGAAGGAAGCACTAAATCTGGAAAAGAAAAACCATTAACAGCAGCTATAAAAACACACTGAAATGCAAAGACCAAAGACACTATGAAGCAACTACTTCAACAAATCTGCAAAATAACCAGCTAGCATCATGATGATAGTATCAAATTCACATAAAACAATTGTAACCTCAAATGTAAATGGGCTAAATGCTCCAATTAAAAGATACAGAATGGCAAGCTGGGTAAAGAGTCAAGACCCATAGCTGTGTTGTATTAAAGAGACCCATCTCATGGGCAAAGACACACATAGATACAAAATAAAAGGGTGGAGGAAAATTTACCAAGCAAGTGGAAAGCTGAAAAGAACAGGGGTTGCAATCCTAGTTTCTGTCAAAACCGTCTTTAAACGAACAAAGATAAAGAAAGACAAAGATGGGCATTACATAATGGTAAAGAGTTAAATTCAACAAGAAGAGCTAATTATCCTAAATATATAGGCACCCAATACAGAAACACCTAGATTCATAAAACAAGTTCCTAGAGACCTACATAGACTCCCCACACAATAATAGAGGGAGATTTTAACACCTTACTGTCGATATTAGACAGATGATTAAGACAGAAAATTAACAAGGATATTCAGGACTTGAACTTAGCTCTGGATCAAGTGGATCTGATAAATATCTACAGAGCTCTCCACCCAAAACAACAGAATATACATTATTCTTGGTGCCACATAGCACTTACTCTAAACTCAATCACATAATTGGAAGTAAAATACTCCTCGGCAAATGCAAAAGAACTGAAATCATAACCAATAGTCTCTCAGACCACAGCGCACAATCAAATTAGAACACAAGATTTAAGAAACTCGCTCAGAACCACAAAATTACATGTAGGTCAGGTGTGGTGGTTCAGGCCTGTAATCCCAGCACTTTTGGAGACCAAGGAGGGTGGATCACTCGAGGTCAGGAGTTCAAGACCAGCCTGGCCAACATGGTGAAACCCTGTCTTTTCTAAAAATACAGAAATTAGCTGGGCATGGTGGCATGTGCCTTTAGTTCCAGCTACTTGGGAAGCTGAGGTTTGTGAATTGCTTGAACCAGAAGATGGAGGTTGCAGTGAGCTGAGATCATACCGGTGCATTCCAGCCTGGGTGACAGAGCAAGACTTCGTCTCAAAAAAAAAAAAATCACATGACTACACGTAAATTGAACAACTTGCTCCTAAAGGACTCCTGGGTAAATAATGAAATTAAGGCAGAAATCAAGAAGTTCTTAGAAACCAATCAGAGCAAAGAGACAGAGTACCAGAATCTCTGGGATGCAGCTAAAGCAGTATTAACAGGGAAATTTATAGCACTAAATGCCCACATCAAAAAACTAGAAAGGGCTGGGCATGGTGGCTTATACCTGTAATCCTGGCACTTTGGGAGGCTGAAGCAGGTGGATCACCTGAGGTCAGGAGTTTGAGACCAGCCTGGCCAACATAGTGAAGTCCTATCTCTACTAAAAATAGACAAAAATTAGCTGGGCATGGTGGTGGGTGCCTAAAATCTCAGTTACTAGGGAGGCTGAGGCAAGAGGATTGCTTGAACTGGGAGGTGGAAGTTGCAGTGAGCCAAGATTGCACCATTGCACTCCAGCCTGGGCTACAGAGTGAGACCCTGTCTCAAAAACAAACAAACAAAAATGCTAGAAAGATTTCAAATCTAACATCAAAACTAAAAGAAGTAGAAAACCAAGGGCAAACAAACCCCAAAGCTAGCAGAAGACAAGAAATAACCAAGATCACAGTAGAATTGAAGTAGATGAGCTACAAAAAGCCCTTAAAAATCAGCTAATCCAGGAGCTTGTTTTTTGAAAAAAATAATAAAATAGATAACTCATAAAGAAGAAAAGAAGAATCAAATAGACACAATAAAAAATGATAAAAGGGATATCATCATTGACTCCACAGAAATCAGAGAATTTTTTCCCCAGAGAAATCAGAGAAACAGCCATCAGAGAATACTATAAACACATCTATGCAAATAAACTAGAAAATCTAGAAGAAATGAATACATTCCTGGACACATACACGGTCTCAAGACTGAACCCAGAAGAAGTTGAATCCCTGAATAGACCAATAACAGGTTCTGAAATGGAGGCAGTAATAAATAGCCTATCAACCAAAAAAAGCCTAGGACCAGACAGATTTACAGTTGAATTATACCAGAGGTATGAAGAGGCGCTGGTACCTTTTCTTCTGAAATGATTCCAAACAGTTAAAAAGGAGAGACCCTCCCAACTTATCTTATGAGGCCAGCATCATCCTGACACCAAAACCTTGCAGAGTTACAACAAAAAGAAGAAAACTTCAGACCAGTATCCCTGATGAACATCGTTGCAAAAATCCTTGATAAATACTGGCAAACCAAATCCAGTGGCACATCAAAAAGCTCATCCACCATGATCAAGTGGGCTTCATCCCTAGGATGCAAGACTGGTTCAACATATGGAAATCAATAAATATAATTCATCACATAAACATAAACAGAACTAAAGACAATAACCACATGACTATCTTAATAGACATAGGAAAAGGCCTTTGATAAAAATTCAACACCCCTTCATGTAAAAAACTCTCAATAAACTAGATGTTGATAAAACATACCTCAAAATAAAAAGAGCTTTTTATGACAAATTCACAGCCAATGTCATACTGAATAGACAAAAGCTGGAAGCATTCCTTTAACCAGCACAAGACAAGGATGTCTTCTCTTACTACTCCTATTCAACACAGTATTGAAAGTTCTAGCCAGGGAAGTCAGGCAAGAGGAAAAAATAAAATGCGTTCAAATAGGAAGAGAGGAAGTCAAACTGTCTCTGTTTGCAGATGACATGATCCTATATCTAGAAAACCCCATCAGCTTTCTAGACCAAAAGCTTCTTAAGCTGATATGCAAATTTAGCAGTCTCAGGATACAAAATCAACGTACAAAAATCGCAAGCATTTTCATACACCAACAACAGACAAGCAGAAAACCAAAACATGAATGAATTCCCATTACACTTGTTACAAAGAGAATAAAAACCCTAGGAATACAGCTAACAAGGGATGTGAAGGACCTCTTCAAGGAGAACTACAAACCACTGCTCAAGGAAATAAGAGAGGACACAAACAAATGGAAAGTCATTCTGTGTTCATAGATAGGAAGAATTAATATTGTGAAAATGGCCATACTGCCTAACGTAACTTACAGATTAAATGCTATTCCCATTAAACTACCATTGACATTCTTTACAGCAACAGAGAAGACTTCTTTAAAATTCATATGGAACCAAAAAAGAGCCCATATAGCCAAGAGACTCCTAAGCAAAAAGAACAAAGCTGGAAGCATCACAATACCTGTTTGAAGTATAGTTTGAAGTAACCAAAACAGCATGGTACTGATACAAAAACAGACAGATAGAGCAATGGAACAGAATAAATATCTCTGAAATAAGATTGCACATCTACAACCATCTGATCTTCAAGAAACCTGACAAAAACGAGCAATAGAGAAAGGATTCCCTGTTTAAATAACCTTGCTGGGAGAACTGGCTACCATATGCAGAAAATGAAACTGGATCCTTTCCTTAGGCCTTATACAAAAATTAATTCATGACAGATTAAAGACTTAAATGTAAAACCCAAAAATATAAAAACTCTAGAAGAAAATTTAGGCAATACCTTTTAGTACATAGGCATGGGGAAAGATTTCATGATGAAAACATCAAAAGCAATTGCAATAAAAGCAAAAATTGACAGATGGGATCTAATTAAACCTAAGAGCTCTGTGCAGTAAAGGAAACTATCATCAGAGTGAACAGACAACCTACAGAGTGAGAGAAAATTTTTGCAATCTATCCATCTGACAAAGGTCTAATATTCAGAAGCTGCAAGGAACTTAAACAAATTTACAAGAAAAAAACAAACAACCCTATTAAAAAGTGGGCAAAGGACATGAACACATATATGCAACTAATAAGCATATGAAAAAGCTCAAGATCACTGATCGTTAGAGAAATGCAAATTAACACCACAATGAGATATCATCTCACACCAATCAGAATAGCAATTATTTAAAAGCAAGAAACAACAGTTAGAATGGCAATCATTAAAAAATCAAGAGACAACAGATGCTGGAGAGGATGTGGAGAAATAGAAATGCTTTTACACTGTTGGTGGGAGTGTAAATGAGTTTAACCATTGTGGAAGACAGTGTGGCAATTCCTCAGAGATCTAGAACCAGAAATACCATTTGACCTAGCAATCCCATTACTGGGTATATACCCAAAGAAGCATCAATCATTCTGTTATAAAGATACATGCACACGTATGTTCATTGCAACACTATTCACAATAGTAAAGATATGGAATCAACACAAACTCCCACCAATGATAGACTGGATAAAGAAAATGTTATATATATACACACACACACACACACACACACACACACACACACATATATATATATATATAAAACATTATATAACGTTTTATATATATATAATGTTATATATATATATATATATATATATATATATATATATAAATGAAATAATATTACACCATAGAATACTATGTAGCCATAAAAAGGAATGAGATTATGTCTTTTGCAGGGAAATGGATGGAGCTTGAAGCCATTATCCTCAGCAAACTAATGCAGGAACAGAATAGCAAACACCACATGTTCTTACTTATAAGTGGGAACTGAACAACGTGAACACATGAACACAGGGAGGGGAACAACACATACTGGGGCCTGATAGGGTTGGCGGAGTTTGGAAAGAGAGAGAGTATCAGAATAAAAAATAATGTATGCTGGGCTTGAAAACCAGGTGATGGGTTGATAGGTGCAGAAAAGCACAATGGTATATGTTTACCTACGTAACAAACATACATGTCCTGCACATATATCCAGGAACTTAAAATAAAATGAAAAGGCATATGGCCTACTTATCCCCAATACTCCAGCTTACAGTTAGCCAATTGTCAGATAATGACTGAGGCAATACACTGCCGGTTGATTGCAGACACATGAGTAAGCCCAACTGAGTCCACAGAAATGTGAGCTAAATAAATGTTTCTTCTTGAAGTCACTAAGTTTTGGGGTAGTTTGTTGTATTTGCCTATTACACGTAGGATGGTTTTCCTGCCTCACATCACTTTGTGAGACAGTCTTCTTGACATATCTCCATGGCGTGTGTCTACTCAGTTGGCCTGTTTGGTTTTCTGATTTTTGACCACAAAGTATTTATAGAGTATTTATTGTGTGTTAGGTACCATGCTAGGGGATGGGGATAGTATAAGTTAATAACAGGCATGTAACTTTGGGTTATACAGAATGAATTCTGTGCTTCCTTCTGTTCACCTGATTACATGAAAATATTCTGTAAATGTTTTTAAAAAACACTTAAAAGATAAATGAGAGAGACATTATTGCATAAGATAGAAATAACTTGGTTAGCATCAAATAAAATAAGAGGAGACAAATGGGGATGAATAGCTTGTAGGCAGCACTCCTACAAGCTATGAACTATGAACTAGGATTCATACGTTTTTATTTAATTGTTATAATACTGTATCTTGCAGAACACTGAGGGGAACCAGAGCTAATTTTTTTCCTTATTGTGTCTCTCCTACTAATCTAATCTCTGTATTCTTTCTAATGAATCCAGGTTCTCTGGCTAAAGCCTTTTCCATATCCAGATCCAAATGAGTTTGAACTCTCTGTGATACAGGAGATCACATGTTTTACTAGCAGGGCTGGAGGCAAAAAGAGAGGAGGCTGGGAAAACAAAAACAAAACCAAGCGAAACAAAGATCAGTGACTGGCTCTGCCTTCAGATAGATCTGGTTTGAATCTCAGCTCCAATACTTAATAACAGGTAAATTGTCTCATGTTTGTTCATGTGTTAAGTGGGTTTATATTATCTGCTTTATGAGATGCTGTAGGGATTTGAGGTAAGGAGTTTGGATAACATACAAAGCCTCTGACAGAAAACTTGAAGTGCTTCAAAAGCTCTCCACCACAGGGTTGGGAATACAAAATGGCACAGACACTTCAGATTTTTTTTTTTTTTTTTAAGTTAAACATACCCTACCATATCCAGCCATTTCATTTCTAGGTAGTAACCCAAGAGCAATGAAAACATAGGTTCACCAAAGCCTTCTTCACAAATGTTCATAGCAGCTTTATTTTTAATATCCTCAAACTAGAAGTAACCCAAATGTTCATTAAGAGGTGAATGGTTAAATAAATTGTGGTATATCTACAATGTGACATACTACTTGGAAGTAAAAAAGAATGACCTATTGTTATGTACAACAACACGGATGATGTGAAAATAATTATGGCAATGGAAAGAAGCCTGACAGAAAAGGACATATAAAATATAACTCAATTTATACAAACTGGAAAATGCAAACAATAGTGACAGAAACTAGGTCAGTGGACGTTGGAGACTGGAGTGGAAGAAGCTATAGGTTTTAAATGGGCATGAGGTAACTATTGGGGGAATGGAAACATTTGGTATTTTGACTGGTGGTTTCATAGATATGCCTATATGTCAAAACTCATCAAATTGTACACTTTAAATATATGCAGTTAATTGTATGTCAATTATACTTCAATAGTTTTCTATAAAAGGCAAAAAAGAAAAAGCCTGAAGTATACCAAAGTGATATTTTAGTGAACAGAACATGGAAAGCTATGATAGAGTTACAATTCAGTTAAGTTCAGCATTTAAAGAAATGATTTTTTACTGCTTAGAGTTGAGGAGGATGGCAACTTAAATAAATATGGCTATTCCTCAACTTGTTGTGCCTCACTTTATTGCAGTGGTCCTCAACCTTTTCAGCACCAGGGACCGGTTTCATGGAAGACAATTTTTTCAATGGACAGTTGGTGGGGGATGCTTTCAGGATGAAACTGTTCCACCTCAGATCATCAGGCATTAGATTCTCATAAGGAGCACACAGCCTAGATCCCTGGCATGTCCAGTTTACAATAGGGTTCAGGCTCCTATGAGAATCAAATGCTGCAGCTGATCTTACAAGAGATGGAGCTCAGGCAGTGATGCCCATTTGCCCACAGCTGACCCCTGCTGTGAGGCTGGGTTACTAACAGGGAGGGTACCTGTCCCTGGGGGTTGGAGACCCCTCCTTTACTGCACATTGCAGATATTGCTTTTATTTATTATTAATATTTTATTTTTACAGATTTAAGGTTTGTGGTAATCCTGTGTTAAGTTTCTCAGTGCCATTTTTTCAGCAGCATGTGCTCACTTCATGTCTCTGTGTTAGATTTTGGTAATTCTCACAATATTTCAGACTTTTTCATTATTCTTGTATCTGTTATGGTGGCCTATGACCACTGGTCTTTGATGTTACTATTATAATTGTCGTAGGTTGCAATGAACTGGGCGCATGTAAGATGGCAAATTTAGCTAACAAATGTGTGGTCCTGACTGTTTCACCAACTGGCTGTTCTCCCAACTACCTCTCTCCTGGGGTCTCCCTATTCCCTGACCTAACATTGAAATTAGGCCAATTAATAACCCTACAGTGGTCTGTAAGTGTTCAAGTGAAAGGAACAGTCTCATGTCTCTCACTATAAATCAAAAGCTAGAAATGATTCAGCTTAATGAGGAAGGCATGTCAAAAGCTGAGAACTAGGCCTCTTGAGCCAAACTGCTAGCCAAGTTGTGAATGCAAAGGAAAAGTTCAAGAAGGAAATGAAAAGTGCTACTCCACTGAACACACAAATGATAAGAAAGCAAAACAGTCTTACTGCTGACATGGAGAAAGCTTTGGTGGTCTAGACAGAAGATCAAACCAGCCACAACATTCCTTTTAGCTAAAGTCCAATCCAGAGCAAAGCCTTAACTCTCTTCAATTCTATAAAGGCTGAGAGAGAGGTAAAGAATCTTCAGAAGAGAAATTTGAAACTAGCAGAGTTTGGTTCATGAGATTTAAAGAAAGAAGCTGTCTCCATAATATACCAGTAGAAGGTGAAGCAGCAAGTGCTTATGCAGAAGCTGCAGAAAGTTATCCTGAAGATCTAGCTAAGATCATTGATGAAGGTGGTTACACTAAACAACAGATTTTCAATGTAAATGAAACATCCTTATATTGGAAGAGGATGACATCTGGGACTTTCCCAGCTAGAGAGAAGTCAGTGCCTGGCTTTGAAGCTTCAAAGGACTGGATGACTCTCTTGTTAGAGTACAATGTAGCCAATGACTTTAGGTTGGAGCCAGTGCTCATTTACTATTCTGAAAATCATATGGCCCTTAAGAATTATAATAAACCTACTCTGCCTGTGTTTTAGAAATGGAAAAAGAAAGCCTGATATTAGCATATTTGTTTACGGCATATTTTATTAAATATTTTAAGCCTACTGTTGAGAGCTACTGGCTCTGCAAAAAGATTCCTTTCAAAATATTACTGTTTATTGACAATACATCTGGTCATCCAACAGCTCTGATGAAGATGTACAAGAAGGTTAATGTTGTTTTTGTGCCTGCTAACACAACATCTGTTCTGTAGCCCACAGGTCAGGGAGTAATTTTCGCTTTCAAGTCTTCTTATTTAAGAAATACATTTTGTAAGGCTACATCTGTCAAAGATAATGATTCCTCTGATGGATCTGGGCAAAGTAAATTGAAAAGCACCTGGAGAGGATTCACCATTTTAGATGCTAGAAGAGTTGCTTCTGTGGATGAGCAAATACAGTAGTTTTTTTTTTTTTTGAGATGGTATCTACTCCTGGACAAGATGCTCTGAATATTGCTGAAATGACAACAAAGAATTTAGAATATTTCATAAATCTGACTGATAAAGCAGTGGCAAGGTTGAGAGGACTAACTCAATTTTTAAAGAAGTTCTACTATGGATAAAATGCTATGAAGCAGTATTCCATGGTACAGAGAAATCTTTTATGAAAAGAAGAGTCAATTGACACAGCAAACTTCATTATTGTCTTATTTTAAGCAATTACCGCACCAATTCCAACCTTCAACAACTACTACCCTGATCCATGAGCAGCCATCAACACTGAAGCAAGACTCTCCACCAGCAAAAAGATTAGGAATTGCGGAAGGCTCAATTGATCATTACACTTTTTTAAAAAAGCATTAAACCATTTTTAAGGTAAGGTATACATATATATATATATATATTTTAAGACAAAATGCTATTGCATACCTAATGGACCTCAGTATGGTGTAAACATAACTTTCATACACATTGAGAAACCAAAAAAATTGTGTGACTCACTTTATTGCAATATTTGTGGTGGTTTGGAACCAAACCAGCAACATTTTTGAGGTATGCCTGTAGAAGGTAAGAAGTATCAACACAAAATTTCTGTTAAACTAGGAGAATATTTGCTATTTTGTTCCCTTCAAAGAACATGCAAAAGATTTTGTTTTGTTTAGGAGATGCTGGAAATAGGAATATCTTGATCTAAAAATTATTGGGAATTATTTATACAAAGCACAGAGGTTATTATAAAATTTCAGCATCATATGACACTGGAAAAGAAATTTTGTCATATTTCATAATTAATTTATATATCTGTTCTCTTTACTTTTTCGTATGTTTGTAAAAACATAGTGGGTTTAGTTAGAAAAATAAGACTGAAAATGTCCTTCACTTAAACAATGAAAATAAAGTTTTAACAATATGACAAAACTATAGATTCCTCTACAACCACAAAAAGTTAATGAATTGGAAGCTAGAAAGATTATAATGTATGCTTTATGTTTGTGTGTGTGTGTGTGTGCGCGCGCGAAAAGAAAGCCAATGTTCTAAAGTGATTTTGTGAGTGACTTCTTTCTAGTACAGAGTCCAAATTTCCAATGTCATTCCTGCTTGGATTTCATCCCACTATTTAACACGGCAGACAGAAAATTACTGTAAGATTTGCAGTGAAACAGTGCCAGGTGTTTTAAAATGTAAATGTTGCTTTCCTGGATATAAGTTACTATGTAAGTGGAATGAAATATTTAATCATGGCATAAATCTTTTGAAAGAGACTATCTGAGTGTTCCTTGGAAACAAATGATTGCTATGTACTACTAGACCAACTCAAATCTGACATAGAACACTTAGTTGCAAGGGTAAAACTTGTGTTAGTTTTGGTGCTTTGTTTTAAATAATTTCAACTAGTCTCAGTTATGAAAAAAATACATTTTTTCTTTATGCCTATGCTGTTAGATTATCAAATTAAAATAGAACTGCTCCAAAAATTCAGAATGAATGAATGGAGGATGTTTAATAATAACTTTAATATATATTTTATAATTTTTGAACGTACTGAAACATTTTGAAAACAAATCCCCAATTCAAATGGTAAGTTCACAAAAATCTAAATATTAGGTTACAGATGGGACTAGCTTGACTCTGACTGAAGTAATAATCTTATAAAATCAGTCGAGCTACCTTTTATAAAAATGACCACAAAATATGGTTGATTTACTATGCATGTTAAGATAAAATAGCATGTTAAGATAAAATAGCTAAGTGAAGCATATATTCCATATTTCTTTGCAAATATGGTAGGTAGTATTACGTTTATTTTTTTAGCTGGTAAAGAGAGCATGTGATACCTAATTTGTCAATGGTTTCAGTGAATCACAAATATTAAAAGCACAAATTTTTAGAGCTGGAAGGAATTTAGCTATTTTGACAATTATCGGTCTAGTTGAAAAAGAGGTATGAAAACTGGCTCCAAAACCAGATTCTTGACTTCTCCCTCCTTGTAAAGGACTTGTAAGATTTCCTAGGTCAGCATTCCCTTTCTTTGTTTCAGATTTTCTTTTTCTGAATTCATTCTTACTATTTATTCACTTTTGAATAAAGTGATTAAGATTTTGCTCATCTCCAAACATGATCGAAGTGAGCCTTTGAAGATCATTTATCTGAGCTCATATGCACTGTGCTTAAACCAACACCCAATTTGACCAAATGTGTAAGGACGTGACCTTACATCGTCATGAATATCACGACGTTTCTTTAGCAAGGGCTTTGCTTAACAGGCCTGCAGTAAAAATCCTCCCTCTAAATCCTTGAGAAATTGTAATTTGTAAAAATGCAAATTCTCTGAAACCAGATACTGCTTTCTTTTTCTTTATGGAGAGAAATTGGTCTGTTACATCTAGTAAAGCGTTCTAATCCTATTGTCCCTCTAGAGGGAGACATAGTCCAGCTTTTATACGAATTGCCTCCGCATCTTTTACTGTCTCGTTCTTTTTCTGCAGGACCGTTGTTTGCTCTCAGCGGCAGTTGCTGGGGCTCACAGAACTGGCTGTTGGGAGAGAAGGGAGGCAACGTCGCCTGGTCCTGCCATCCCATTTTACTGCTTAACTCAACCTGGAGTGTCAGGACCTATTTTCCTCCCGCATTCTCTCTGCACTGTACGGGGGAGCCAAGTCACTCTGTATTCCCTGGACAGCCAGGCTGGCTGGAATAGGATTCCAGAGTAGAGGGGGCTCTGCCCTTTATGGCGACTTTCAAAAGATTAGCACCAGTGTCTTTTGACAGTACAGCGCCTGGGGTGGGACGCGGAGAGGAGGCTTTGTTTGCTAAACGGCTTCTTTCTCCTCTGGAAATCTGGATTTGTTTCCTCGGCCCCCTCCCCCCGCTCCTTTCTTTCTCCCCTCCCGCCTTTAGCGAAGTGACACAGGCGACACCTGCTCGCTTGTGTTGGGTGTTGGAACTCGCACTTTCTCGGTGGTGACGGTGCCAGGGCACTGCTGCCAGGGGGACATCGGCGGGTTTCCCTTCCTTCCAGCCCACGATGCCTAGAAGGGCAGCTGGTGGGCTGCGCGGGGCTCTGCCCTCAGCACTTCGAGGCGGGAATAAGGGGCTGAAGCTGGCCAGGAGTTGCTGCTAAGTGGACTCGAGTGGAAGGGGCAAAGTCTCCGCGAGGGCACCGGCGGGGACCTATCTGCGAGCAGTGGGCACAGGGGCACCTGCACCGAGGAACGCGGGCATCTGGTGGGCGGGCTTTGGCCGAGCTCAGAGCCTCTCCTTCCTGTCCCGAGCCTCCCAGCAACTCCGCCACACTGGAGCACGGGTACCTGCGAGAGCCGGGGAACTCGAGAAGTGCGTGGCCGAGGCTGCTTTCCTGAAGGTGAATCATTCCGTCCAATTGCCTTTCCCTAGAGAACAAGAGGGAGGGCGGGAGAGAGGGAACGGAGGATGTGTGAGTGAGTGTGTGTGTGAGAGGGAGAGACGACGTGAGGCGAGAGGAAAAGTCTTTACTCGGCGTTGAAAGCAAACAAATCAGAGATGGAACAAGAGCGGTAATTGCTGCAAGACCGCCTTGATTCTTGCAGTCCAGGGAGCTGAGCGCACCGCGCGCATCCGGCGAGGACAGCGGGCGACCGCAGGCGCTGCCAAGGGCTGCGGGACGTTGGCTTTTCCTCAGTAAAGAAATCTTTTGATTACTTTGACACTGTGGAATAAAGAAGAGGGGAGAAGGATCAGGCTCACCTTCACCCGCTTTAGGGGGATTCCAGTTCGGATGTTAAGAGATTCCTGAGCCCTCTTTGCCATCGGAGGAGGAAACACATCCACACACGCGCGCGCACACTCGCACGCTCAGGGCCACACTCACTAACACGCCGCCCTCCAAGAGCACACAGCACCAGACTTCGGTTCCCTATGCCCCTGGATGGTGACAGCGGATTGGCATCTTGGAAGCGATGCGAGAGCGATAAGGCTGGCGCTGGCCCGCAAAAGCTGCAGGAGCATCGCTAGGTGTTGCCGCCACCAGGAAGCGGGGCTGCAGGTAGGTGCGAGCCGCGCCTCGGGTCGCCGGTCAGCGCTGGGGACTTGAGCGGCAACTGCAGGACCGCGGTCCCGGAAGCTCCTGTGGGCACACGTCTCCCCTCCCTTTTCTCGGGGGGTCGGGGGCTGTAGGGGGATCGCCCGGGGAAGGCGAGAGGTGAGGGCAGATGCGGGTCCCTCGGCTGGCATATCCCTCGCGGGCAGTCAGGGTAGGGCAGAGTAGAGGGGTGCCGAGAGGGGATCGGAGCATGCGAGAGGAGGCTCCGTGGAGCGGTGCCTCCCTCTCTGCCCCATTTCTCCTAATACAGCAAACGACCAGGTCGAGGATTGAAGTGGGTTTTAATTCGATTCCTCACCCAGACCCGTCCCAGCCGGTAACCATTTTGGACTCTTAATAAGGAGTTGGGGGTCGCGTTCCAGGAAAGATCAATGGGATGTGTCAGTTCATCTTTCTGAAATCCCTACTTTTTGTCCACTTCTGATTAGTTAATTCTCAGGCCTGTTTGCAGAAGGTTGGTATTTCAATGAGACTATTGATTTCTCCACCGCTATTTTCATGAAGAATCAAGCTGATAATTTCCCGAGCCTCATCTATGTGAGGTTTATTTGGATTTGGGATGGGGAGCTTTCTTACTGAATGAAATAAAGCTTTTGTAAAGGATACTACAAGGGAGCTTTAGTAAACGATCCTCTGTTGAACAGCGTTCAGAATAAGAATGGCTTCAGGAAACTAATGGTTTTTCATTTCTTTCCGGGTAGATGTCTCCCAGATCTTGCTAGTAGTACACCGGTTTTCTCCTAACTGCTTTGCCATCCCTTCTGCCTTCAATTCTAAAAGGCTAGGTGCCTATCAAGAAGTGTTTTCTTTAGGCTACTGATCTTCACTTATCAACGGGGAACGTGTTATTTCCAGAAACTGCCTTTGCAAAGGAAAGTTTGAGATCCCTTGCCCTATTTCTCCAAGAACTGCAGGTTGAGTTACCCAGTCTGAAAAGGAAGAACCATAGACGCTCGCAGAGCCTTCGGGTGGACGCGAGGCTTCCCTATGGAGTATTCCAGGTCCTGACCGAGTGTTAAACAATTGCCTGAAGCGTTTGGAATCTAATGTGTAGTAATGTTACTACAGTCTCTAGTCTCTCTTCACCTTTACTGGATGTTTGGCTTATGGCAATAAGAGAGAGAGAGGGGGAAAAAAATCCTCGTTTCGTGGGTGTGAAATCCCCTCTTGGATTTTACAGAATGGTTCGTGGAGGAAAAAAATAAAAACCTTAAAAACCACAAAAAAAGCAAACCCGTATGCAACTTTTACTCTGAAGAGTGCCCAAAGTACTTAGTGTAGGAGGGTCTTTCACTCAGGACAGAATGAATTTCAATGACTATTGACTGGATCATAATTATCTCGTTCTTGTCTTCTCAACTAGATTGCTTTAAACATCAACATTCAGAGTTATCAATCAACACTCTCAAACTGCTTTATTATGCAATATAAGTTAAGACAAATGAGCAATTAATTTAAGATTTTTGCATAAAGTTCTAAACCAAAATAATTAGGAAAGGAGACTAAAAACACTTCTAAATCTTTAAAAATCAAAGCATTAAGATTATTTGTATTTACCCCAGCCTTTCCATGTTTGCGTTTGTACTCTCAGACTGATTAATCATTTGCAATATCAAAATTGACACCTAACATACTATATTTCAAATAAAAGATCAGACATGTTTGTCTCTTTCCTTACTTTATTTTGTTCTGGATCTTATCCTGAGTCAGTTGTTTGAGTTGACCTTTCTTTTTAGAATCTTAATTTTTAAAGGCACCAGTAGGCTCTTAAAGGCCATCAGTTACCACATTGGAGCTTATTTTATTTTCATTTTCCTAATTTTCAATAAAAAAGTTGGATTGTATTATTTTTAGATAGTAAAAGTCTGTGAGGTCAACGTCACTGCCAACTGAATACTTAGGCGCAGGGAGTCTTTTAAGAGGCAAATAGCTTTAGTGTGTTGTTTTATTCAGATTAGGCATTTCTTTGATGTTAAAATCTTGGTTCTTTTCTTGCCTTTAAAAAATTTAGTAGTTTAGGATGCTGAATTTATATTTATGTACAGTGCTATGATATGTGTCTCTTAAAGATGAGCCCAAAATTTTTGACATGAAGGCAAATGCCTGTATAATGGTACAGGTTCTGCTAGAGGGGATTTAAGGCTTCTAAGTATGTGTGATATTGCATTGGAAAAATATTAGCTATTTTAACAATGACAAATTGGAGAATGAAGATTCATTGAGATGCCTATGGATTTGTGTCAAAATAGATACATATTGCTTAGAGACGGCAATATGGCATTTACTAACCACCAAGTTATAAAATGTGATGGCATGGCTGTTAAAAGATCTGTTTTTAGATACGGCCAGTTTTCCTATTTAAAAATTTATAAAATGATAAAATTTAGGGGGTGGTAGAAAAAATTTAAAAATTATTTTATATCTTATCAAAAAATATTAGTAGTCCTGGATCCGATGTCTTCAATATAGTATTTTCATGACCATTTAAAAATGTATTTTTGTGTTAAAATATACATTTAATGTTGATTTATCACTAATTGCAAGTTGTGGATTAACCTATACAGGAAGGGTAAGATGTATGTTTTCAGGATTTCTTAGTCATTTCTTATCTTGGTCCCTAAGAAAGGGTACTGTCAGATTGCGCTCAAGTTTAGCAATCACTGCAAACTGATGAACATTTACTGATGAACTCTCTAGTGCATGTCCCAAACAAGGAATGTTCCAAAGTGTCATCAGTTATTTCTAATATATTTGAAAAGATGAAAAAACCAGAGTATAAACAGTTCAGTGCCCCTGCTTTTACTTCTGCAGTATTTTATTAGGGATGCCTCATTAAGTCACATTTTTCTGCAGCTGTTTTGTTCATTGAAGATTCAAGTAAAAATAAGGAACTTTACCATGCAATACAGTTTTCTTTTCTTGGTGAAAAATCACAACTTGTGGTAAAATAATCATCCAACCCGTCGTCCCCTTTGATCTATGCCTGACATTTACAAATGTAATTCATCAACCTGTTATTAGTAGGGCTCCATCAAAACAAAGAGAAGAAATGCATTAACACAGCCTGCTGCTAGATGTGAAGGCCAAACCAGCTGCATCAGCCTAATATCTGGCCACATGCTCACACAAAATTTCACAAGATATCTTGCTTTTGGACCGCTGATTTTGTAATGCCATGTGATATGGTGAATTTGCCATTTTGTTTAAAAATTCTTGGTTAACTTTATTTTGAACTACTTTGAGCATACTGAACTATTTAATTATTCCATTGAAATAGAAGAAATAATTTCACACTGAGTTACCATTAGTCTTTTTAGAAAAACAGTTTTACTTTAGGTTCAGAGCACAATCTGAAACAGGAGAATGACAGGTAAGCCTAGCAAACAGAGACCTAGAAGTTAGTTTCTGTTTTTTAATTGTCATTGGCCACTGACTTATCAGGTAATTTTTAGAAAGTCTGATTTTGTTCATTCAGTGCAGTGATTCATTCAGTGCAGTGTCATTGTCAATGAAATAAACAACTCTTGTCTTCTACTGAATCTTACAGAAATTTTAAAAGGGTAAGACAGACTTATTGGAATATGAAAGTATTTAAATATATTTCTCTGTAATATCTAACTATATAATCACTGTATCTATACATATATGCACATACATACATACATACATATGCTTTCAGTGACACCCATCGAAAATACTGGTTTTATGTAACCAGTACTTTAGGTTATATAAAACCAGTATCTTAGATGGGTGTCATTGAAAACCATGGTGATCAGAACAACTTTGTAGAATGTCTACATTTTTAGGTGCATAGTTTTCCCACTGTTTTCCATGATTTGACCTGCAGTACAACTATATCCATAGTATGATAAGGTTATTTATAACTGAGTTTTACTGTTTGAGCTACTGTTAATACATTTTATTTTTCTCATGACTTTTTCTTTTGGAGATACTTTTTTTTACTAGGCTACAAATACAAAAAAAAAATCATTTTTGCCCTCAGTGTGGAGACACTTTGGCACGTGTTTATTGACACTACAACTGGGATTTTGACACATTTTAGATGCTGAATATATCTGTGTGCTGTTTTTATTGAACATACACCTCCATAGTCAAAACATAAACTGTGCATTACCTTGGAGTATACTATTCTCATTTAAAATGATATCTACAAATTTGCCAAAAACACATTGATGTTATACTCCAAATTTATGTTAGTTTTCCAAAATCCACCTGTTTCTAATGTGTATACCACATGGATATGTTGGATTTTATCCTGTGCTGTAATACTAGGAAAGCTAGTTAGTGGAATACTTAGGCAATTGATTGGTATTGCCATTGGAAAACATAAGGTTTCTAGTTCACTTGGAAATCAAATGAAAAGCAAATATATGAGCTATAAGAAGAATATTCCATTTTGTTCAGTGGTTCATGTGGAGGATGAATTTATAACTAAGGAATCAGAGCTTATATGTTTATGTTAGACAAAATCCTTTTAATCACTTCCTTCAATCTTCTAAGTTACTCCATAGTAGCTGTAATTGTTTTATGATTTCTCCTGAATGGCTAGTTAGCAAAGCTATATCTCCCTTTCCCCAGCAATAGTACAAACATAGTCATTCAATTAAATTTATATTTATATTGCTTCTTTTATACTATAGCTTTATGTAGTAGATTTTAGAAACTCTTTACAGAGAGATTCAATAATGTGATAATGTTGCATTCTAGCAATTACGGTGATAGGCTGAATTTAGTACTTTGACAAAATTAAGACAACCAGCTAAACAAGTCTCCTGTGCTACGTAAAGTTAACTCTCCACATGAAGCCTGGGAAGTTCAAAGTAGTTTTTGATGAATGCAAGGTATGTTTTACTAAATATATATATACACACACATATACATATATATATATATTTATTGCTATGAACTAGTCACTGTATAATTGCATGCATGTGAATGGGCAACTGTGTTGCCCTTTAAAGGTCATGCAAAGATTCTAAACCTTTCAATTTTCAGTGTTAATTGCCTATGGCCTCCTGTAGCTGCACACGGAACTTTCTGTTGAGTTTAATAATACAGAAAAACACTTTGGCTTTCTTATGCAGCTCTTTATAAACAAATCTATAAAAATAAATTATAGTGGGCACTAGAACAGAAGATTTTTGTAAAGGTGTATTTGTGCTTTGGGATTAAAGTTTTGAAACCAGAATGTCCTGGGCTATGAGGAGACAGATTCTTTCTGGTGCAAAAAACTGATCATTCAAAATTATTGTCTATATCTGAAAACTCTGCCATGGTTTTAAAAGGGTTACGTGGTCATAGGAATTTTAATAGTAAACTTCCACCTAGTGATAGAACACAGACTTTGTTAAAATATATTCTTTGAGAAGGTAGGCCTTCCAGGACCCTACAACTTGGTCTACTCAAACAATAGAGTGTTCTGTATTGATGGAATGAATTTGTGACTTCTCAGATCAATCAAGAATTTAGAAAAGGCCATTTATATTGTTTGAGAAAAACAACATTTACATTTATGTTTTTATTTTTATTAGCTTACAAACACTTCTAAATTCACAGAGGCACTGTCCAGTACTATTTTATTTACAGTAGGAAACATGGTTACTGCTACCATTTTTTTCTTAGTTTAGTTTACCTTGTTATAGTTGTATGGTGAATGGCATCCTCAAATTTGTTGGTGCTGGAGTGTTCAGAAAATTTCTTGGAAATGGCTATCAGATAAGGCAGTAGCTACGACCTGGTCTTACTTTTGTTTGTATTTTCTTTGGAAAGTTGAGTCAAATTGAGTGAAATAGCTCTAACTTTAGTTCTTTTTTATAGCATAGAAAGAGAAAGAAGGTAGATGATCCACATTGCAGTGAAGCAATTCAAAGGCCAAGGGGAGAATGAGAGGGCACTGAAATCTCATCCTCCACAAAACAGAGGCCCCATTTTTGAAAACTTTAAGGAAAAAAATTTAACCTAATTTTTGAAAGTTTAGTTCTTGAACTAAACCTAATGACTGTTATATGACAGTTGTTTCCTGCTAAGATAAGTATGTATTTAAACATTATTGCAAAGCCCTATTAGACTGATGACTGGTATGCTTATAAATATACATTCAGAATTGGACCAAAATTTATACTTTTCTAGTTGAAGATATATTTGCTCCTTGCATCAGTTGCTGAGTGGTTAAAATTCATTAGCTTGCTATTTGGGTTAGCAGATAAATTTTGAAATTGACTATTATAAAACCAATGTGGTGCAGTGGCAAGAGCTCTGGAGATGCTTTTGTAGCTCTAACAATAAATAACCATGTGGCCACAAGAAAACCACTTTATTTCTCTGTGCCTCAGTTTCTCAGCAACATATTTCTTTAGTGGAATTTTCAAGACAATTAAAAATATGTTTTTTCAACCAGGCATGGTGGCTCATGCCTATAATCCCAGCACTTTGGGAAGCTGAGGCGAGGGGATCAGGTGAGCCCAGGAGTTCAAGACCATCTGGGCAACATGATAAACCCTGCCTTTACAAAAAAAAAAAAATTATCCAGGCATGGTGGTGTGTGCCTGTAGTCCAAGCTACTTGGGAGGCTAAGAGGTGGGAGGATCACTTGAGCCTGGGAGGTTGAGGCTGCGGTGAGTGAGCTCTGATCACGCCAATGCACTTCAGCCTGGGTGACAGAGTGAGACCCTGCCTCAAAAAAAAAAAAAAAAAAAAGGATTTTTTTCCGTGTGTTCAGACCCACTAAGTATCATGGCATGGAAGGGCAATAATATAGCATGACATATTTAACCTTAAGGAGCCTCCCTTTTAGTTAGGAAGTCAGGGAAAATCTAGCAGATACTTCCTGGCATTTAAATGCTTCATATATGCTTTTCAACAGATAAGTAATCTGTTACATGACAGTTGTTTCCTGCTAAGATATGTATGCAGTTTGGCATTATTGCAAACCTCTTTTAGACTGATGGTTGGTGTGCTTGTAAATAAACATTTAGAATTAAGTCAAAATTTATGCTATTCTAGTTGAAGATATATTTGCTCCTTCTATCATTTGTTGAGTGGTTAAAATTCATTAACTTGCTATTTGGGTTCTCCAGCTTTGTAAGATCAAGATGGAGATGATGATGAAGATGATGATGATAATAATGATGATTACAGTGATGACTAAAGGCCATAGACCTTCAGACATAAAATTGAGTCAGCTTTAATCTTATAATTTAGTAATCTTGCTTTATCTGCATGATGCTGTTTTGTTGTAAAACAAGTTGTGATACGTCATGGGTCTCAGGCTTTTTGGGGTTACATGTCTTTGTTCTACTGATGGTTTTCAGAGTCACTGAAATAAACTTAGTTTGATTAACTAGGCTAGCAAATAAATAATCTTCATATATTGTATGATAATTAAACATATTCAAAATCTATGTATGAATTTTGAGAATTTATAATCCTTGGAAAAATCTATTCATTATTCAATAAGCAGTTATTGGACACTGTCTTAGTCAGTTTGAGCTGCTACAAAAAAAGTAACACAGATTCACCAGGTACAGTGGCTCACACCTGTAATCCCAACACTTTGGGAGGCCGAAGCAGGTGGATTACTTGAGCCCAAAAGTTTGAGACCAGCCTGGGCAATGTGGTGAAACCCCGTCTATGGAAAAAAAATACAAAAATCAGCCAGGCGTAGTGGCACATGCCTGTAGTCTCAGCTACTGGGGAGGCTGAGGTAAGAGGTTTGCTTGAGCTCAGGAGGTTGAGGCTGCAGTGAGCTGTGATGGTGCCATTGTGCTCCAGCCTGACTGACAGAGCAAAACCCTATATCAAAAAAACCACCACAACACAAACAAAACCACAGACTGAGTAACAAACAATAAGCAGTCATTTCTCACAGTTCTGGAAGCTGGGATGCTCAAGATCCAGGCACCAGCAGATTTATCTGGTGAAGGCCATCTTCCTGGCTTGTGGATACCCACCTTCTTACTAGATCCTCACGTGGTGGTGGTGGGTTAGGGGGACAGGTATCATCTCTCTCATGTCTCTTCTAATAATGCAATAATCCCATTCCTGAGGGCTCCACTCTTATGATCTAGTTACTTCCCAAAGGTCCCACCTGCAAATAACAACACATCAGAGATTTAGGCTTTAATATACGAATTTTGGGAAGACACAAACACTCAGTCCATAGAAAGCACTCTCTAGGTGTTTGGGCTATCTTAGTAAACAAAACAGACAGACATCTGCCCTCATGGTGTTTACCATTTTAGCATATTGAAGCTTTGAAAATGAATCTGAAGGAATGGCTCAACAATGTATTGTGCTGTATCTGTTCTTCCTAGTCATTCTTATTTATAACTGTGAAGTATAGGTCTGAAAAGAAATAATTAAAATCGTTAAATATCTGAGTTGGAATGGATTGTGAAGAAAAATATTATAGTGTATATTTGAGGTAAGGTTTGTAATGCAGTGGATTGATTCTGTATCACAAGGTCTATCCTCAAATGGAGGGTGACACAAACGGTAGCTCTTTTTCCTGAATTTCACGTAAGGAGTGACTGTAGATCAGTGACATGATGTGCCCTAGAGTCCCTTAATCCCAGCACTTTGGGAGGCTGAAGTGAGTGGATCACCTGAAGTCAGGAGTTTGAGACCAGCGTGGCTAACATGGTGAAATTCTGTCTCTACTAAAAAAATACAAAAATTAGCCGGGCGTTGTGGCAGATGCCTGTAATTCCAGCTACTCGGGAGGCTGAGGTAGGAGAATTGCTTGAACCTGGGAGGCAAAGGTTGCAGTGAGCCAATATAGCACCACTGCATTCCAGCCTGGGCAACAGAGCAAGACTCTGCGTAAAAAAAAAAAAAGGCTCACAAATTCAAGTGCTTATAGGGGTCAGGTTGGAAATGTGAATGAATGAAGCAGACCAAGTGCAAGATGACAAATAGTAACTGACACTCAGCCTCAGCCATAGAACTGGGGATACCACAGGGAGCGGTGGAGATTATGGCTGACATCTAAGTGTGACAGCTGAGCCTTGGCTCCAACATGTTACCACGCTAGATCTAATATGGGTCTGGTGTGGCAGACTTTCTGATTTTCAGAAGATAACTTGGATGTGTAGATTTTTAAATGTGAAAGTTTCAAAATTATAAATAATGGCAATTAATTCAAATTTAAAATACGATGTGGGTCAACAGACATATATGCAGACCATACACAGGCTAAGGACTGTGAGAGTATCACTGTTGACAGAGGGGTATGTGAGGGCAGCTAGTTATGAGATGTGTATGCTGGCCCCTCCGTCACCTCTAACCACAATCCTCTAACCCTATTTACATCTGAAATCAGGGTAGTTAATAGTAAAGGGCTCATCTAGAGGAGCTTAATGATAATGATGAGTGGCTAGGTTGACCCTTGTAGTTTTATTTTTTCTTAATGACTCATTGTATAGCAGATGCGGAACTCATCTTGAAGTTGATGGCATCTTGGAGGCTTTAAGGGATGTACTGTAGATGCAGAAGTTTAAATTTATGCCAAATATTTGGAACAGGTGCTATAGTCCCAGAATGCCTTATTCCTTTATATCAGTGCCTCTTAAACTTCTATGTGTGCACAAATTGCCTAGGGGAATTTTGCCAAAATGAAGGTTCTGGAAGAGGGCCTGAGATTCTGCATTTTTAACAAGCTCCCAGCTGAATACTGTTGGCCTGCGGACTATGGTTTGAGTTGCATGGCTTTAGAAAGTGTTTTTACTACTAAATTTTATTCCACACATTCAGAAAGGTGGGAAACCTTCAACTCTTACCCCTTTCATAGGTTTCTCCCTGTAGCAAGCAGCCCAAACTTGGCCTCTGACTCCAAACATTTTTCTCATAGGCTGTTTCATCTAGCACAGAATTTGTGTTTTGCTTAGTTTGTTAGCTTTCTATTTAGAGAACATATTTTTTCCTCCAAAATGTAAATTAGAAATTGTTTTTTGCATATTAATGCATGTTTGGTTTATATCCTACAGTTTGAAGAAATGTTTATTTCATAACTATTGTATTATACATCAATGTATTCTAGCATACAAAGTCAATTTTAGTTATCCAGATTATTTTTGGAATTTCAATAGTGACTTTTCCTTTTAGGGCTTAAGTGTCAAAATTTTGGCCATAACGTCTAGGTTTTTGTTCTACTCGAGTAGCTACTATGAGTAGCGGGGAGGATGGACTTGAAAAAAGATGAGGTTTTCCTTGTATATTTATTGGGCTTACAATTTTAAAATGAGTATCTCTTCTTTTTAGTAAATTTTGCCCTGCTAATCTTAAATAACTTTCCATAAGTGATTCCTTTAGGATTGAAGACATAATACTTTATGATTTAGGGAGTTTGAACTTATCTTCATATATTAGCAGCATTTTTCCCCCCAAGCCAGTTTTGCTAATGTCAGAAGGTATTATAGCTAAGGTATGTGACTCTGTTCTTCTGCTGTTTAGGACCTCATGTCACAAGCTCAGTTCACTGGGTAAAATATTTTGTCATCAGTTTTATCAGTGCTCTGGAAGTTCTTATGTTTCCTTATGCTGGTATATTAATTATAAACTGAGATTAGATTTAGACACGTCAGTCTGAGGGAGTGAAGCAATTTGCTTTCTTTCAAGTTGTATGATTAATATAGTTAGTAATAGTCATGCTATTAAATATTATTCAGTTTTTTTCTTCTAAGTGCTTACAAGTTTCTGCTATATAGAATAGCTTTGCTTATAGCTGAGGAATGATATCATTTCATTCTACTGAATCCATTAGACTGTAAGCTGTGTGAGGCAGACCCATGTATATCTCATTTCTATTGATTACCAGTATTTAGCATAGTGTCTGGCATGTAATAGGTACTTAATAAACTTAATGGGAAGATGATCAGTAGTTACATAGTTACATATTGATAGAGTATATTTTTTTAATGTTTCTTCAATGACTAAGGAAGCATTCTGTGAAGAATTGTCATTTATTCTAATTGTGTGTGTGTGTGTGTGTGTGTGTGTGTGTGTGAGGGGGGGCCATTATTCTGACCTACACCCGAATAAACAAATATATTCTAGGCAAAAGTTAAGGACAAAAATAAAATAAGCATGCTGACTGAAATTCTCATTCTTTCCACAATTTATTGTGACTTGGAGACTTACAGACTACATACACCTAAGATTCTATTGTTGTATAAATTAAATATTTGTCAATGTCAAATTTAAGTGTTACTTATGGAATGTGTTTTGATTGCTCTTGTCAGTAACTTGACTCATTCATTAGGGAATTTAGAGCCATTTATTTTTATCTACATAATTACCATCTTTGTAATTTATCGTGAACGGATTTGCTTTTTTTTTTTTTTTTTTAACTTAAGGGACGCTATTGACCATGATACCATTGTTCTGGGCATCAATGATATTAATTTTTTTTTTTGCTATTCTAATTCTAAATGCTATTTAGTATAGATAATATGCTCAAATATTGATAAATTTTATTTTAATCCTTCTGAGTTAAGTAAAGCTTTTAAATGCTTGACACCATAGAAGAGTCTACAAAATTAAAAAATTTTGAGCATATTTGATTATTAAAAAAACACATGTGTTTACTAAAACCTAAAAAAGGTCAGTGTATTAGATCATAAAAATTTAAAGTTGAATATTTTTTCTTTCCATCTATTTTAAAATATTATAACTGTTTATATTAGCATTTTTAGACACTTAGAAACTTTCTCAAAATCCTTGAATATCTTGTCTTTTGTTTTTGAAGTATAATATTTTGAGACTCTTTGATGATTCTCAAGAAAAGCTTTAAATGGAATGAACGTGATTTTTCCTTGTATTGTCCCAAAACACTCAAACTTGTATAATTAAGCTCTAAACTCAATCTAATTATTGAGCTATGGCTACTGTGGTACTTATTGAAAAAGATACATCTATTCTTCTTCCCCACCACAATCCCAAATGTAAAATTAATAAAAAAATTCAGGTACTGAAAAAAATTCAAAATCAATACATGGAATTGAAATCAAGCTTACTGCACATTGGTGGATTTTACCTTGGAGCAGAGTCCATATTACTCTACTAGGAAAACTGGGTGAGCTATGGTTTTCCTTGCTTACTGTCTTTTCCTAGCAGCTGATTACATCTTGTCTTTAAGGTGAACTTCAGGGTTTGCAGTGAATATTTCACTTTGCATTTTATGAAATCTGCATCAAGTTCACTGGGCAGATGGTATGGCAGACCAGAGTGAACTGAGAGAAAAAAGCAGACTAACTGGCAGCCAGGGATTGAGAAGGTGTCAGGGTTAGCATTTTGTGGGATATAACATGGAAGAATTATCAGGTAGGGAGCCAGATGGAGTAAAAGTAAGGGAGAAAAGGGTCAGAAGGGAATTTTGTCCTATATTTCTCTATATAAAAGAGAAAATCCTTGATCTTTGAGACAAGAAGTTAGAAAAGAATAAATCCATTGACATTCTTGGGGAACAAAGAGGTAAAACGGCAATGAACTGAACTATGGCTGCAGAAGAAAGAAAAATGCACGAAGTCAAACCGAATGTCCTGCCTCAGTCTTGTAAAACCTCTATTCAGGAACAAGAAATGTTTGTCAAGATTGTTTATTAAAGTAAAAGTCAAAAATAATGAGTTCCAATTCTGACACTGCCACAGAGAGCTGTCAGTCCTTGGAAAAAAATTACTGATCATTTTTGTCACCAGTTTTCTTTACGGCAAATGAGAGGGTTGGATTTAATGATTACTTAGATCCGTCCAGGTTCTATAGAAGCACACAGTGCTTCTGCTCTGTCACCTGAACACGTCTTGATCATTGTCTTTTCTGTCTGCTTCCTCCCTAGAATGTGAAATTCTTGAGGTTGAAAAATGCGTCATATTCTTCACCTTGTACCACCCAAATCTAACCTTTAATAAAGTATTTAATAAGCGTTTTATTAATTGTAGAATTAAAAAATTCTAAATAATTTGTCTTTTTCATTTCCATAAGAAACAACAAAATACATTCCAGAATCATAAATCATAACTATCCTTCAAATCGTGCCATATTGTTTACAAAACATTTTTACAGACGTGATTTCTTCTGATATTGTAAAATGGCTGTGAGTTAGAAATGAGTGCGATCCTCAGTTTCGGGTAAGGAAACTCTGATAGAGAAATGTAAAAATCATACAAATAGCGAATGCCAGTGGCAGGTTTGAATTCAAAGCCTGTTTCTCCACAAGTCTCTCAGAACACTAACGACTCTTCTGTTCCAAAATACCTTTACAAGGTTGTTTAACAAGTGACTAATCTTAGAAAATAATTTCTGTCTCTGGATCACAGGGCAGATTTACTTACTGTCCAGCATAATAAAAATAATCTCTCCCCTCAGGGCAAAGGGCAGGTCTTCCTGTAGTCCATTATAGAAGACTTGGGTTCCATAAGTGCTAGGGATGCCACATGCAGCATCCACCTGTGATCCATTTCATGTCATATCTGTGAGTCTTGGGGAGGAAGAGAACCGACTTAAACATGAAGTTCATGCTGCTTGCTGTATGATGAATAATAAACTCCTCTGTCTCTAATCTGGGAGTCTGTGACTTTTGCCAGCATCTATGAAATACGGTAAACTAACTTGTGAGTTTGCAAATAGGGCTAACCATCAGACCCTTCACAGTTCTTGACAGCATCTCTTTCTGTCACATCAAAGTAAACCTTTGTTTCTTAGTTTATGTCTGCTATGGTGGCCACTCTAAGAAAAATGATAACATAAACAGTGACCTTTTATACTTCTTGACAGAAGTACTGCCCCACTGAGGTCTCTTTATTTATATTTAATTTTATTTTTTTAGATACTGGGTCTTGCTCTGTCACTCAGGCTGGAGTGCAGACGCACAATAGCCGACTGCAGCCTTGACCTCTTGGGCTCAAGTGATCCTCCTGTCTCAGCCTTCCAAGAAGTTAGGACTACAGACTTGCACCACCATGTCTGGCTAGTTTTTAAATTTTTTTTGTGGAGATGGGGTCTTGTTATGTTGCCCAGGCTGGTCTTGAACTGTTGGCCTCAAGTGATCCTCTTGCCTCAGCCTCCCAAAGTGCTGTGATTACAGGTGTGAGCTGCCATGCCTAACTGTGGTCTCTCTTGAGGCTTACCCTCCTCTATATTTAGAAAGATGCTTTGGTGGGAATATTGGGGATAGACTCCATGGAGGACAGAGTAGGAAGCCAGTGAGACCAGCTACAGAGCTATTCAGTCATTCTGGTGAGAACTGGCAAAAGTCTGAAAAAAAGAGGTTGTAGAAAGGAGGAAAAGAAGGGACAGTTTAGAGGTAGGAGAGGAAACCAACTGGTCTTAGAGACTGAATATGTGGTAGTGGGAGAGAAAAGAGTCAATAATGGGTCCTCGCTTAGGTGACCGCTGGGGGTTATAGAATGAGATCCCCAGAGCAACTGTAGCCCACCTAGATGAGGATAATTTGTTTAAAGCATTTTGAGT
The DNA here is from genome assembly GCA_963573385.1 of Cacajao melanocephalus. Lineage (NCBI taxonomy): Eukaryota > Metazoa > Chordata > Mammalia > Primates > Pitheciidae > Cacajao > Cacajao melanocephalus. The sequence continues at coordinate 23,216 of CAUYLG010021011.1, read as the reverse complement.
TTGAGGTACCTTTGGAATACCCAAGAGTAAATGTGAGTAATGGTAAATTTGGGTTTGAAGTTCACAACAGAATTATGCCTTAAAGATACAGGTTTGGAAGTCAGTGGTGTACTGGTAGCATCTGAAATCTTCTGAATGGATGAGATCTCCCAGGAAATGTCTTAACACCAAAGAGAGAGCTCTGGGGAACAATAATGTGTATAAAGGAACCTCATTCGCTTTTAAAAGTGTCCACAGAAAGTCACCTTTCTCTCTTGTTCTCTTTCTGAATTTTTGCCCAGCTTGCAGCAACTTGGCCTCATAAACCATGAAGTCCACTTTTCCAGCAGTGATCTGCTGCCTAGACAAGTTGGTAGAAGGAAGAAAGAACCATGGAAAAAGTGGGGAGCATGCCCAGAGATCTGTATTTCATTTTGCCTCCTGTTACCACTTGAGTGTCGTTGTGCATTGAGGCTGTGCTCCTGCATAGTTGTCATGGACAGGAAAACTCTGAGGGGACGCAGATTTTCTCCCTGTGGTCTTCACTTTCCATGGACATCTGTAAACATTAAAAAAAATTAAAACTGACCAACGTGCCTGGCACTGTGCTAAGTACTTCACATGAGTGATCTTTTTAAACTCACACAGCAATTCCAGAATAAGGCACTAGTGTCCTTCCTAAGTAAGTGGCTTGACCAAGGCCACACATCTTGTAGGAAGCAAAAATGAGTCTTGAATCAGATATGCTGCGTTCAGAGCTGAGTTTTTAACCATGCAATATTGCATCTCCATCATACTCATTAGAACATTAGATTCATCGCGCTTAACAGAAGGCTGGATAGAGAATTATCTTGATTCAAATTATTTGTATCTGGAAATACTAAGAAGGACCCCCTTTTTCAATTTTAGAATTAATTACAATTATAGCATCATAGCATTCTTTGAATATGTCTCAGATTTCCCGTAAATGCGTTTCTATGATTTTCCAATTTCATTTGATGAAAAGCCTTGTCATGTATTAAGATAAGGAACTAGCATCTAAGAAAATTTGAAAAATTCGTGTTGTATACTCAAGTGTTTATTCATTTGAATTGAAAAAAAAAGCTCCAACTTTTAAACAAATGTAAGCCAAAATGTGTCATTTTCTGGAATATAAACTCAGGCCAAAATGTACTATTACATTTATCTTCTAAAAACCTCTGTTGGGCTCTTTGCTGTGTAAGAAATGGGTTTCTTGGGGGTGGGGTGGGAACACTTTATGCAGCAGTTGTGGTGCAGAACTCAGTTGCATTTGTGGAACATCAGTATAAGGCTAATTAGATGCTAAATGCTGGGTGAGTATTGAACAATGCAATCTTTCAATTTTCTGATTAATGACAAAGCCTTATGAAAACATTAGTTATATTGGAAGAATTCAGACAATTCCTTTCCAAGTAAATCTATTTTAAATTCAGTTTAACAAATGGCAGAATAAAACCAAAACTATACCTATAAACAGATTTCAAACAGCAGACATTGTATGGTAATATGAACAGGTTTCTGTTCTTTTTTTTTTTTTTTTTTTGTTTTTGAGTCTCATTATTTAGCCCAGGCTGGAGTGCATTGGCTAAATATCTGCTCACTGCAACCTCTGTCTCCCGGGTCCCAGTTCAGGCAATTCTCCTGCCTCAGCCTCCTCAGTAGCTGGGATTACAGGCACGTGTCACCATACCCAGCTAATTTTTGGATTTTTAGTAGAGATGAGATTTCACCATGTCGGCTGGGCTGGTCTTGAGCTCCTGACCTTGTGATCACCCACCTCAGCCTCCCAAAGTGCTGGAATTACAGGCATGAGCCACCGCGCCCGGCCAGGTTTCTATTCTTGAAGGTTATGGATGTTTTTAATATGACAACAACATCAAAGGAGGAACAGTGTATTATACCTATGTTGTATTTTCTTTTGAATGTCTTTAGAAATATTGCTGGAAAAGGTGGGAACAGATTGAATTGTTTTTTGTTTGTTTTTATGGGTGAGAGGTATGCGAATTTTCTTGTAATTTTAGTATATGTATATATGTGTATCTATATATATATAATAGGTTCTTTGTATACTTAATTCATTTTCTTGGTCTGAATTAGAATCATTGCTTATATAATGGAATAGTTATTGGTGATAATTTGACTTAATTTTCAATAAGTATTGCTATAGATTGTGCTTTAAAATTATAATTAGCAATAAAATTTTCTAGCTGGGGCTAAGAGAAAGGCCCCTTATGACAGAATAGATTCAGAGTCATAGAAAACAACAATGTAATTCAATTTGAAGAACTACTTTGTTGGAGATGATAAGGCAGTTGTATTTCAGACGATTGAATATGTGACAAAGTGAAAATAGGGTATAAAAGGAGCTTACTATAGTTAAACAATAGCTTCAGAAAAAAGAGAAATGTGAAGTTTGAAGAAATGAAAATACAATCAGAACAATGACTAGGCATTTCACGTACCTTTCTTTACACATTATATTATAATATTTACATGTTTTTTTAAAAAATAATCTTATATATTAAACTAGAAAAAAACCTCGAAGTGTATAGGTAGAAAAGTTTCACTTTGTAAATGTGGTCCCAAGGCCCAGAGAAGTAGCCAGGCTTATTGAAGAGCACGGAAATAGTGGCAGACCTGGGTTTGGGAGCCAGGTTTCCCAATTTTCAATGAGATGTTCCCACTGCATGTAATGTTTGTCAGCTTTTCATAGAATCAAAGTTCTGGAAGGAAGTGTGAGAGGGCACCCAATCTATCTTGCTCTCTTACATTGACTTAGAAGTTACATAAGCATTGATCCAATTAAGAAAAAAAATCCATAGAGAAAGGAATGCTAAAATTTCATTCAATAATTAATTCTAGAGTCTAAAACCCTGCTCATCAATACACTCATTAATTCAGTCATTGTATGTGGAGCATCTACTAGGTTTCAGGCACTGTACGATGTGCTGTGGATACTTAGTAAAACAGAGTATCCTTACTCTCTTGTAGTTTATAATCAAGAATATATCTGTATATATTGACATATACACAAATAGATCTGCAAATTATGATAAGTGCTATATTAGAAAAGTTATCTTCAAATATTTGAAAACAATATTTATCAGTGGACAATTATATAAAGAGAAATATTTGTATTCAAAATGAGGACGATTTTGATAATATTTAGAGGGGTGTAAAGATTAAGGCTTTTATAAAGTGGTAAAGTTTTAACACTGTGAGTGTTCATCAAAGTGCAACTGGACAGTTCCAAGATAGTATTATTTTGAGGACATTCAAATTTTAGATGGACCCTTTATTGAATTACCTTTCTTTGAACTGCCTTATGGGTAGATTAAATTCTTTAGTAGATTTTATTTAGCCTTCATTTTATTTGATATCCCTCACATTTGATGTAAGTGACCACTCTCTTCCTTTCCAACTCAATTTCCCTCCACTCCTATGCTTATGAAACAGTATCTGTGGTTCTCTCCTTATTTCTGTGATAATTTCTTTAAAGCCTCCTTGCTAGCTCCTCTTCCTCAGCCTTTTCTTGAAATACTGGTGTTCTCAGGCACTCTGTTCTTGGTATGTCTCTCTTATCAACTTTCCTTTTTCTTCTTATTTGTTTATTTATCTTGGGACAGGGTCTCACTCTGTTGCCCAGGCTGGAGTGCAGTGGTGCAATCTCAGCTCACTGAAACTTCCACCTCCCAGGTTCAAGCCATTCTCCTGCCTCAGCCTCCCGAGTAGCTGAGACTACAGGCATGCACCACCACGCCCAGCTAATTGTTGTATTTTTTGGTAGAGATGGGGTTTCATTGTGTTGGGCAGGCTGGTCTTAAACTCCTGGCCTCAACCCGGCCTGAGCCCGGCCAACATTTTTTTATCGATCTCATCTATTCTCATTGTTTAACTACTGCATGTGTGTTGATAATTTCCAAATCTAAGGTATCTGGTAAGACCTTTTTGGTCTGATTTTCCTCCTATACACTATGTCTCTCCATCTGGATATAACAGATTAATCTCAAACTCAACAATCTCAGATTGAACTCATTTCCTGTTCCCTCTGAACTCTTCTCCCTGTTTTCTTGCATCAGTAAATAATACTGAAATCTGTCCAAAGACTAAGAGTTGTTAAAGAAAGTGATGAATTTCCAACACTAGAGGCTGTTGGATACTTAGCATTCATTGGTTCATACAGATCAGAAACGTGGACACAGGCTTAAATACATTTGTCTGGAAAATAATCCATGGCATCTGGGAAATACTTAATAAATGTTAAATAAATGAATTGATGAGATTTATGCTAGATACTGAAGCCACTTTCCTTTGTGCTGCTTTCTAGAAAGACTAAACCATTTTTTGGGGAAGATTGTACAATGACCTTTTCTTTGTACTTTCAGTTTACAGTGACTTAAAGGGAAATTGATGAGGAGACCCTTGAAAGTCTTTTACCTTTTGCACTTTTTTTTTTTTAGATGGAGTCTTGCTCTGTCACACAGGCTGGAGTGCAGTGGTACAATCTTGGCTCACGGACCTCTGCCTCCTCAGTTTGAGCAATTCTCCTACCTCAGCTTCCCTAGTATGTGGAATCACAGGCGTGTGCCACCACATCCAGCTGTTGTTTTTTGGATACTTTTAGTAGAGACAGGGTTTCACCATGTTGGCCAGGCTGGTCTTGAACTCCTGATCTCAGGCGATCCTCCTGCCTTGGCCTCCCAAAGTGCTGGGATTACAGCCATGAACCTGTGGCCAGTCTTTCACACTTTTTGGAAATCTTTTTTCCATGTGTATAGTAAGAACATGAGGCTAACATTTATTGAGTATCCTACATTGGGCCATGCCTTGAGTTAGGAACCTTCATATATATTAGTTCATTTATTCCTCACAATGACTCAAGCCTAAGGGATCAGTATCAATATCCTCACTTTATGGCTCGGTAGTTGAGAGTCAAAGAAGCTAAATACCCAGCTGAAGGCCACTGGGCTTATTAAGTGACTAAATTAGAATTGAACACAGGTTGTTTGAACTTAAAGGCAAAGCTCTGCTTCAGTCTTCATTTATTTTCTCTTGATATTTTCAATTCACCAAGGTCACTAGCATTTAAATTCTATCTTAATATGTAAAAATATTTTGCATGTTCCTCTAGCTTTCAGTGTGAAATTAATATGTATTAGGCACCTACTTTGTGTTTATACTAAGCATTTTACCTGTTAAAAAGAGGCAGAAGTCAGCCCCTACCTTGAAATAACTTTCAACTTTGTTAGCTATAGCGTTATTGAGCATTTTGTTTGGTCTATCATGAATGTCATGGAAAAATTGCTGTGAATCAAGATTAGTGCCTGTGGCACTTCATTTCTTCTAATCAACAGTTGCAGTTACATGATCTTAGAAATTCTTTTTGGCATGTTGATGACTATATCATTCAAGTAACATCAAGAGAGACTTCCTTCTATGTGGAGCATTTGGGGCCCTCTTTTGGACATATACACAGCTTCAATCTACATCTAAGACAGCTTACTGTAACAAAATTGCTTATTTGTTTGCTTTAGTCATTAGATTATATGATCCTTGAGGCAAGGACTGTTCTTTGCACATTTCCTGGCATATTTTTGTCTCTTAATAAAGAGGAGGATGAAGGAAAGGAGGAAGGAGGGGAGGAAGGCATCCTTGTTTTCTATATCCTAAACCTATAATTTTGTCAAAGAAGAATATTGAATTTGTCTGAAATGTTTTCTTTTTCACAAGAATCATTTATTATGACCTATGCTGTTTTTCTTTTTGACATATCTTGTGATAATTTGCTTTGGTAGGTTTCTAGTTATACTAAAAATATATTTATAAGAGACAATACAAATACACACTGATCATTTTCCTAATCCTTCACGAATTTTTAAAAGTGATATATGTGCCCTTGAGGCCAGTTTCTTAGTATTATAATAGGTTAATATATTTATTTTTGCTTGATTTCAGGATTATCAGCATGCAATGCATCAAAAAGGAAGGAAAGAAGTTCTTTAAAGTATTCTGTGAAATTTTGTCCATGCACCTTTTCTAGATGATTTATTTTTGTCTTAGTTCATTTGGGCTGCTATAATAAAAGAACATAAACTGGTAGTTTATAAACAATAGTAATTTATTTCTCTAAGCTCTGGAGGCTGGGAAGATCAAGATCAAGGCACCAGCAGATCTGGTGTCTGGTGAGGGACTGTTCCTCATACAAGGCACCTCCTTGCTGTGTCCTCACATGGTGAAAAGGGCGAATAAGCACACTTGGGTCTCTTTTATAAGAACACTAATCCCATGTGCCCTCATGATCTAATCATATCCCAAAGGCTCCATCTCTAAATATTATCAAAATTGTCCTCATTTTGAATACAAATATTTCTCTTTATATAATTGTCCACTGATAAATATTGTTTTCAAATATTTGAAGATAACTTTTCTAATATAGCACTTATGATAATTGGCAGATCTATTTGTGTATATGTCAATATATACAGATATATTCTTGATTATAAACTACAAGAGAGTAAGGATACTCTGTTTTACTAAGTATCCACATGATTTTAGGGGCCAGGACCCCAACATAGGAATTTTGGGGGACACATTTAGGCCATAGAAAGTATCAAAGAAAATACCGTATAGCAGAAGTTTCTTGTTATTGCTGCAACTTTGCTCTAGTCACAGCTGGCATTTTCTTTAAATACTGTCAACATATAGGACCTATGTTACAGGATCTGGAATTGTTCTGCAGTGTAAAATTTTAGTAGAGTGGAGCATAAAAATGGTGCATGGAGGATTTGCTTATTTATGTTCTTTCTTTTAGCTTTTCTCTTCTTATACTATAGGTTGTCTACATTAGTTAATTATTAGTAGAGAGGTGATGATTAAAAATCAAATAATAATGATAATAACAGGGATTATACTAAAATAACATTAACAACAAGGGTATAATGTATAATTAGAGAAACCACTGTGATACCTTAAATGTCATGAGTTATAATAAATTGAGTAATATATTGATGCTAGATTGCAAACTACTTATTGTCATAAACTATGGATCAATCAAGAAATGCTGCAGGAATGTTAGTATAAAATTACAAATAAACATAGTTTCAAAAATTGTGACTACAAAGTGTTCTTGGTTAGAGATGTAATAATAAGCCAATGGCTAAGGTAGTCTGCTACCTGATGAAACCCATATTGTAATGTGTACATGTGAGCACAGAGTGTAAAATAATAGACACTGGAGATTAGAAAAAAGGGAGGGTGGGAAGGAGGTGAGGGATGTGAGGGGTGAGAAATTACTTAATGGGTGCAATGTACATTATTCAGGTGATGGTTCCAATAAAGGCCCAGACTTCGCCACTCTGCATTATATCCATGTAACAAAACTGCACGTGTACCCCTTAAATTGACACAAGTAGAAAAACCTCATCCTGTATTTGGGGTTGATAGATCTAGATGGTCCCTCTTTAGTGAGTGAATCCTATAGAGAAGTAATAAACACATACATAACTCTGGTACAGTAAGCAAACGTGAAAACGGAAGAGCATTAAAGCAGAGTTATCTATCCAAGGATGCTGGCTGACTTGATGTACAAGTTGGACAAGTTTCAAAACTATTATCTCTTTCGTGTCTTGGCAATATTTCAGAAGAAGGTGCACCTTAACGCTAGCCATGTCAGTAGAAGATTTCTTTCCTCAAAGAGAATGTCTAAAGTCCTCACCCAATGTGACGCTAATGACAATATCAGGTCATTATTTTTACTTAATATTATTATTATAACACTGGACCCCAACATATAGTTTCCTTTGTTCCACATTTTAAAGAAGGATATCAATTATTTTAGTCATCAAGGGTACTATTAAGTCTTGCCCTAGGGTCCTTGGGACTGCAGTTTTCTCTTCTGGCTTCCATAAATCACTGGCACAACAAGATAAACAAGAGAACATTTATGGTGCTTGTAAAGAACTTGGAAAGCGATATAATATATGAATTATCTTGAATCTCAACTTAGTTTTTCAATATGTGCTTGAAAATCGTAAGCTCATTTCTATTATACACCTTAGGATCATTTTATCAGTTTTGAGTAGAACAAATTAACAAACGCATTTATTAAAGAAAACCTGCTCTTTATTTTAAAACGACTATTTATTGTGATGCTTTTCTAAGTCTAATGTGTTACCTTTTCTGGGTGGCTTTACTAATAACCAATAAAACATACAAAATTTTTACTAAGTACATATTTGAGGCACAGAAAACTCTGCAGAGCCGGGTAACACAGCTATTCATCAGTTTACAAGTGGTTGTGTGCCAGGTAACTGTGGGGGTGCGTTTGAGAGGCATCTTAGTGTATTGAAGAGAACATAGAATTTGGAATCAGACAACGAATATTGGAGTTCTAACTCTATTGCTTACTAGTTGTGTGATATTGGCCAAATCACCTAACTTTTGTAAGACCAAAATGACTAGATTGTTTCATTTAGAACTCTGCCCATTCCTCTACCCATCCTTTGTTTTGTAGAAGATTCAAGATATCTATCATTTATTTTGTAAATATTTCCATATCTCTCTAAAAGATAATGACTCTTCAGGAAAATATTTAACCACAGTAATGTCATCACACCTAAAAAAGTAAACATTAATTCCCAAACATTATCAAATAGCTTATCAGTGTTGAAATTTACCCAATTTTTTAGTATACATGTATATGGGGCTTTAAAAATGTGTGTGTGTTTGTGTGTGTGTGTAGACAGTGAGTGAGAGAGCAAGAGAGAGCAAGACTAAGAGCGCATGTGCACATATGTGTGTGTGTGTGTGTGAGAGAGAGAGAGAGAGCGCGTGAAAGAGAGTGCTAGAGTGAGAGCGAGTGCTTGTTTCAGTTAGGGTCCAAAAGAGGTCCATACAGTCATTGGTTGATATGCCTGGTTTTTTTTTTGTTGTTGTTGTTGCTTTTAGACAAGGTCTTGCTTTGTTGTCCAGGCTGGAGTGCGGTGGTGCAATCAGAACTCACTGCAGCACCTCCTGCGCTCAAGCGGTCCTCTTACTTCAGCCTCCAGAGTACTTGGGACCACAGGTGCACACCCCTATGTGCAACTAATTTTAAAATGTTTTGTTTAGAGATGGGGTCTCACCATATTGCCCATGCTGGTCTGGAACTCCTGTGCTTTAGAGATCTTTCTGCCTCAGGCTCCCAAAGTTTTGGAGTTGTAGGCATGAGTCATGATACCTGGCTTTAAATAACTTAGCCTGTATTTCCCCTCCGTAACTTTTTTGTTTTTCTTGCAGTTTATCAGCAGAATAATTTAGGTCATTTGTCCACTAGAATTTCTCAGTGTAGATTTTGCTGATTGAATCCTTGCTATGTTTTTAACCTGTTCATTTTTTCTCTGTGTTGGTTAATTTGTAGTTCAAACAAGCTTGATCATGCTCAATTTAGACTTTTTGGGCATGAATATTTCATAGGGGGCGTTGGATAAGTTGTCTGTCTTTATTGATGCTAGTAGCCACTGATGCTCAGTGCCTAAATCTGTTAATTAATGATGGGTTACAAAGTCGTGATATAGGAGTTCCATGATTTCTTTTTTTTTAAAATTTATTGGTGAGACTATTTCTATAAAGAGAAATTTCTCCTTATCAGCTAATCGCTTACCCAGAGGTACACTGCAGGAAAGGCAGGATAGATACATACATAGACACATGCATATATGTTTATATGTTTTTAAATATTAATTGAATCTTTTGCATTTTTCAAATATTGCTAATGAGTTTTTAAAGAAAGTGTAATTATGAATTTATAGTATTTAGCCATATTTCATGTATTTCAATCCATTGCAGATATTATTTTCACTGAGGCTCAAATTGCCCTATCATTGGTCAGTAAGAATCTTTTTAGTGAGTCTTTTTAAAAAACCTGATTTTTAATGTGACAAGATGGTTCAAGTGTATCTTATGTATTTCCTTCCCCAAATCTGTAATAAATGATTTTCCCAAGAAGCCATGGCTCCTTTTAGGAGAAGTGACTAGAAATTTAGAACTGCAATCTGGGAGCTAGGGATGCCTGTTGTTTTTAGGTTGAATGTTGTTTCAAAGCCTTTCCAGTGTGTAGTACTAGGATACATGAACTTTTAAAGATAAAAGGTATTATAAAGTCATAATAATACCTCCAGTTCAAGTTTAGGGCTAAAGGGTTTTAATTTAATTTCCATGATTTATGTCTGTATCTTCTTCCATGCTAGAAATCCTGGTTATCAATGACACCAAAATATATTCATTTGTTGGCTCATGCCCGTAATCCCAGCACTTTGGGAAGCCGAGGTGGGTGGATCACGAGGTCAGGAGATCGAGACCATCCTGACCAACACGGTGAAACTGTCTACTAAAAATACAAAAATTAGCTGGGCGTGGTCATACGTCCCTGTAGTCCCAGTTACTTGGGAAGCTAAGGCAGGAGAATTGCTTGAACCTGGGAGGTGGAGGTTGCAGTGAGCCGAGATTGCACCACTGCACTCCAGCCTGGAGACAGAACAAGACTCTGTCTCAAAAAAAAAATTGTTCATTTCTTTTATCCCAGAATGTATATACAACAGTCTCAGGATGACAATACTGACACTACTACCAAAAATGATTACTAAAGGCATGTAACATTCACAGTTTCTCTCTGGTTATACTGCCAGTTTTTTACAGAGATTCATTAATTCATGTTGCTTTAGTTTTTAAAGCGTGCTTTTTAGAATTTAATTTTTTATTATGTGAGATATTTATATTGAAAACAAGACATATTCAGAGAAATCCAGCTTCTATCCCTGTCCCCTTCGTCTTCCTTTCTTTCTACCTCTATAAGTAACTTTAGAAATTTGGTTTATAATTTAAGAAAAATATATACATAAATACATATGTATATTTATGTCCAGTACCTTAGATAAATAACATACCCCACACATCTTTTTCTTCATTGATTTTTTTTTTTCTTTCACTTACTGTTTTTGGAGAACATTCCATTGTGGTATGTGGAAACGTTGCTAAGTCATTACTTTTTTATAGCTGTGTGGTACTTCATTTGCGGATGTAACATAGTTTACTTAGTCCTTATGGACATATATTTGGGTTTGTCAAATAACAGTCGAAATGATTCAAATAGAGATTAAAGGTTTTATTTCACTGGCATGTATCAGGGAGCACATGAAAACCAGATAATTCTTCAAGCTGTGTCACGATTGGAATTTTATAATGCAAGAAGAAGATAGGAGTATGTGTTCTTGTGGTACCAGTCATGTTGCTTAACTTCTAACTATGTGGAACTTGTGACTGGAACAGGTGGAATGGTTTTCATTCTTCACGTTTCTTGTTTGGGGTCAGTGGTGCAATCCCCTCCTGGCAATGTCCAGAGTAGTTCTTTAAAGAGCTATTTTGCAATCCTTGCAGTTTGTCAAATTTCAGGGGAGATGGAAGTAGCAAACAAAGGGGAAAGGGAAAAAGAGATGAGAAAAAAGAAAAGAGAAAGGAAGCAAAAGTTGAAGCAAGGGAAACTGGAGTTTGCTTTAATCCATTTGTAAATATTAACCATTCCTTTACTATTATTAAATAGTGCAACAAAAATGAGCTCTCGTATTTTTGCCAGTATTACTTTGTGATGGATTCCTTGAAGTGATATAATTGGATCAAAGGATAAAACTACATGTAATTTTGCCAGATTTCTCTCCATAGGGGTTATCATTTTGTCTTAACACCAATAGTGTATAAAGTGCCAACTGTTCTACCAAATTGTCAAAAGAAGATTGTCAAATTTTCAATTTATGCCAATCTTACAGGTAAGAACTAGTGTTTCAGTGTAGTTTTAATTTGCATTGGAGAGAGAATTTTTCTAAAGAATCAGAAATACATAAAAGAAGAATAGATGAAATATGAGAAATGATGAAAAAATTAAAGAATCATTCTTGTGGATGTGTTTCTTCACAGAGGGATTTAGCCAATAGCTTTCCTCTTGGAACATTCATGATACCAGTCTCTAAACAGGCTGAGAAGTCAGAATTCAGGTTATTTTTGCAAATTCTGTAATTTGTGTGTATATATGTGTGTGTGTGTGTGTGTGTGTGTGTGTGTGAGAGAGAGAGAGAGAGAGAGAGAGAGGGAAAGAGAGAGACTGTATTAAGATTGCATTAAGTTTAAGTAACCACCAATTAAAAATAAAACTTGTCCCAACTGGGAACATGTTAAATTCTGTGTCCCTAAGCTGGGTCCGCTAACTTGGGGGAGTTTGTAAGATGGTGAGGACCAAAGACAGAGCCGTCCATTAAGAAGCTCCTGGAGTAGTTCTGGCCTCGGTGGTGAAAAACTGAATTAACGTGATGTCAGTGGGAATGGGAAGGAAAAAAAAAGAGATATAATGGAATTTGTGGCAGATAACTTATGAGGTGTGAGGAAACTCAGAGATATCTCTATGGTTTCAAGACTGGAGAAATTATGGGACTATTACATCATGAAAGTAATGATTTTGAGCTACTTTTGAGGGAAATGATGACTTTAATTCTAGACATGGTAATTTTGAGATAATGTCACAACATCTAGGTAGTAATATCCAATAGGAAACTGAAAATGTGTGGCTAGATTTCAGGAAAGACTAGGGATCGAGATAAATGTTTTGAAGTTATCTTCATAGAGAGATTATTTGGGAATATATACGATCTCTGAAGGATGAGTACAGAGGTTCAAGAGTGGAGCTTTAGAAAGTTCCATGCCTTGAGTATGGGAGGAAGGAGGAAGAAAGTAAATACAGAGGGAGGTAAACAGAGAGGTAGAAGTTGGTTTAGCGTGGTGTTGCTCAGGCTAAAGAGCAGTGTAGGCAATGGTTGCTAAATGTAGCAGAGAGGTTAAAAGAAGAGAGGACTGGGAGAAAGGCCATCAAATTCTGAAATTACAAATTAATCAGAGTAGCCGCTGAGAAGGTTTGCTATCCGAAGACATGTGAAGTCTAGCCCTCTGTATAAGGATATTTTATATGACAAACCAATTCAGCATAATTGAAAAAATGATTTTCCCCAAGGTATTGGGGACAATATTAGACTAGTTAAGGAACTTGCATTTCAATTTCAGCTCTGCCACTAACAAGTTTTGTAGCCTTGGGCAAATCATTTAATTTTTCTGGGTTTCATCTGTAAATTGGACTGCTGAAGAGGACGCGGGGCTACTGTTGCCACTATTGCACTACTAAATTAGGAACTATTATTACTATTATTTGTTTAACCCTCTGTGCCAGGCCTTGTACACCTATCCTTTCATTTATGTAATCCTTAATGTCCTTTCTATTCAAAATTTCATGGTCATTCTGGAAGCTAACAGAAACATTAACAATTGGAAACTACTCTGAATTAACCAAGATTATGTCTGAAAATGTTTCCACTTTGATTAATTGCTGGGTGGACTTTTGAAAATACAATAATTATCTTGTTTTTAAACTTTTTTTTTAGGTTTACAGGTACACATATAGGTTTGTTATATAGGTAAACTTGTGTCATGAGGGTTTGTTGTACAGATTATTTTGTCTATCTTAAATCTTGAGTGACTCATGTATGTGTTAAGGCCTGAGCCCCAGCTAGACTTAAAACATAGAATGTCCATGGGAAGTAGCACTTGTAATTTTAGGCATATTTCTTCTAAAAACGGACAGTTTATTAAGAATCTAAATGAAATAATTCTTTAAAAACAACTGTGTTTCAGTAAGGCTACCTGGCTTTTGTCTGTAAGTTCCAACACTCTGTTGTCCTAAGTATAAAAATGGATCTTAAGTTCTCGAGGAACAAGATAGATGTTCTCAGGTTCGAGAGAGACAGTTGTTGAGAAACTAAGTGAAACTTTGGCTGCCCTTCAAAAACCTCAAGTTTACCAAATCGCAGATCAATGGACTTAGCTATTACTAAAACTTCTAAGGAAGAGTCCTATGCAGAAGGATTCATGGCATAAGCACTGATGTTCTTTGAATCGTACTTGTGAAAACAAATCAAATACAAGATTTCTTGTTCCACTCTCTTTGATTTCCTGAAACAAGACTTTTCATAACATTTTCATTTTCTCTGTTTTCAAAAAATAATTATATCTCAGCTATGATTATAGAAGTATCTGTTGAAGTGAAAATCCTTTTAATAAAGTCCTAAGAAAAAGTTAAAATGCAACTTTTCTTACTTCTCCCCACCTTCCAATCTCTGTGTTTTTAATGTACCCTTCAAAAGAAATACAGCAAGTTAATACAAATGATTATTGCTGATGGCTATTTTTTTACTTTGTCCAGCTTTTTAAAGATTCTTTGCAGTTAGGATAAATCAAATGAGGGATTTACATTACTTTGAAGACCAAGTGATATATTTGCCATATTTAAATAATAGCCTCTTTAAAAGCATCTGTCTTAGAATACAGATTTTACAAATGAAAGAGGACATTCTGTGGGCACTTACATTTCCGTGACTGTTCATTTGGTTTCAACAAATCATCTTTAAATAGTTAAGACACCTCCCTGAATATGAGAAGGAAGGTCAAAAAAACAAAAACAAAAACAAAAAAAAACAAAAACACGAAAACCACTTGCCTTAGCCACTGTGGGAGACAGCATAAGAAAAGTGAGAGCAATGGTTGCGTCTGGCCCAAAAGATAAGGACTTGAGAACAAAGAAATGGCTCTTTTAAACAGCCATACCATCTTAGTACAACACCCCAAACTGTTGTGAGCTGTTATGGAGATAAAGCAGATAATTGCCGACAGATAAAAACAAAACAAAAACCCAGCTCCTAAGAGCAATGGAAAGTTGTGATTCTTGTTTTCTTTCAGTGTTTGAAGATTTTGTCTGGAACTAATGCTTATTTTTGCAGAATTGTAAAGGGAGCATAGCACTGAACATACCTCATCATATTTCTGGGGCGAGATCCTTTTAAAGTCATATGTTACTCCTTTCAGAGACGTATGTTCCTCCTTTTAGTAGTCAAGCAGAAAGTCTTTATCCTGGCATTCAGTTCTGTCTTTGTCCTGACTTCAATTACTGGTTTTGTCTTCCAGCTCCTACGCACACTTAACATTTTAATGCGATTACACTACTCAGCATTTACAAAAATCCTTTATTTCCTCCTTTGTGCTTTGTTCATGTTGTGTCTTCTATTTGCAGTGCCACCTTTTTTTGATTTATGCCTTTGGAGAAATATTCCCCATTCTTCAGACCTTAAGTAGCATTTCTTCCATGAACTCTGTAAATTCTTAAGCAGAAGCTGACCACTATTTTCTTCTTTTGGGGGAAAATCCCACATAGAGGTATTCATATAGTAATATAGAGTTCTTTTAGTTGTTCTAAATTTCTCTTTTTTGATCTAAATTCCTTTCTAATTATAAGATTTTCTTATTCCACGGCATCAGAAATCAATGGAGAATCCCAGTCAAATGGACAAGGCAGATTAGCTGGGGCCAGAGAAAGCCTGCAATGGACCAGACATTTCACCGTCCAGAGTTCACGTATGATACTGCTGGAGAAATGTAATTAAAGACAAGAACTTCTTCCTCCCAGAAAATCTCTTTACAAAGGCAGAAAAGAAAGAAAACAGCTTTATTATTGACTAAGCATTAAACCAGAATGTAATGTGCATCATGGGTAATCTGCTAAGGGATTGCAAAGACAGAGGAAATCTCACCCTTTTATATGGCTAAGCAGGCAAACCCTGCTATATACACAGTTTCAAGATAATTGGGAACTAGTTCTCCAGTAAGAGGACTCGACAGCAGCATTTGTTGCACATAGCTCATCCTAAGTGTACCTGGAAACTAAAGCAACCATCAATGTTAGCTAAGAAGTTTTATGTAAAGGAAAAATAAGCTTCTCATATCTTTATGATGCGAGATAGTTCTGCAATGTAGAGCGAGATGCTTGCTGAAGTTGGGCTCCTACCTTCCCATAGAAACTGGGAGATAGGCTCTATCCTTCCTAAAGTTTACATTTCCAAGAGATGGCTCCTAGGTCCTTGAGAAAGACATTCCTAAGTCTTAAAACTAGCAAAAGTCTTATTTAGTGTTTAGAAAGATTTGCATACATTTCAAAGAGACAGAAAGAACTTAACAAATTACAGCAAGTCCCCACTTAATATCATTGATAGGTGCTTAGAAACTGTGACTTAAGTGAAATGATGTATAATGAAATCAGTTTTAACATAGGTTTATTAATTTAGGCAAGAGTTAACTCCAATGATGTATTTTTGGTCATGAAAACATCATCACATTTCTGAATGAAGAACCAAAACACTTCTAATATTAAACATTGAAATACATGTGTGCTATATGTATATTTAAGAAAGATTAACAAAAACACACAAAATAATTATTTACCTAATTTTAAAATGAAGAACAAAAGAGTGTTTACATTTGTCTTTTTTTTCTACCCTTTTAGAAATTTTGTATAAATTTGTGGAGTATAAGTACAATTTTGTTGCAAGTGTAGATTGTGTAGTGGTCAGGGATTTCAGGGTATCCATTACCTGAATAATGTACACTGTACCTATTAAGTCATCTCTCACCATCCACCCCCTCCTGCCCTCTCACCATTCTGAGTCTCCAGCTTTAATCATTTCACTCTCTATGTTCATGTGTACACATTGTTTAGCTCCCACTTATGAGTGAGAACATGTGATACTTGACTTTCTGTGTCTGGCTTATTTCACTCAAGACAATGACCTCCAGGTCCATCCATATTGCTGCAAAAGACATGACTTTATTCTTTTTATGACTCAATAGTATTCCATCATGTATATAGACCACATTTTCTGTATGCAGTTATCCACTGATAGACACTTAGGTTGATTCCATATCTTTGCATTTGTGAATAGTGCTGTGATAAACATGAATGCAAGTATCTTTTTGATATATTGATTTCTTTTTCTTTGGTGTTTACCTGATTTTTAATGAATCAGTGAGTGATGGCATTTGTAGTGGTGGCGAGTTAAATCAAGAAATAGATGTTTGCAAAGTGAAAGTTGTAAGGAGTACCTTCTACCACCATGTAGTTCAAAACCAAATAATAACAAATAGAGTTGGCTCACTGAGTACTTTTGTACCATATCTTTTATTGTCATCCATTCATATGATTCTTGTAGACTTGATAAATTTTTATTTTACAATAACTTGTATTGATTCATTTATTTATTTTCCACTTCTTTCGCTTTGGGGTCTTGGGTGGCTGGAGTCTCTCCCAACAGCTCAGGGTGCAAGGTGGGCACCAGGAGTGGACAGGACACCAGACCATGGTAGGGCTCACTCACACATACGTCCCTCCTACACTCACTTAGACTGGGAACATTTAGACAATTTACCCAATGGGTATAGAATGTGGGAGGAAATCAGAGTACCTGGAGAAAACTCAGGCAGACATGGTTAGAATGTGTAAACTCCACACAGATAATGGCCCCCAACAGCAGGTGATCATATTGAGGAAGTCAGAAGCATCTGTCATATGCTGAAGTTATGACATGACTTTGCATGACATGGAGCCCTGGATGGCAGGCAAAACACAATTTTCTTATTATTTTCTAACTCCTTCACATTTAGCAACCTTTATTTAGTACTTACTGTGACATAGGCACTGTGCTAAGGGTTGGGGGTACAAAGATGAATGTGGAGATCACAGTTTACTAGAAGAAACCAGATAATTGCAATGCAGCTGGCCAAGGCCTGTAATCGAAGTATGAACGAAATGATCTGAGAGCTGAAAGAAGCAAGTGAGTGACTTCCTGAAGGATTCTGGAAGCTTTCCTTAGGAGATAACATTGGACCTTGGTAAAAATCTCTCCTATGAGCTGCCTCAATGCATATTCATAGACACATTGGCTTTTTCTTGTACCTAATAATTTTTGGAGATCATGGATCTGTTAGGGAGAGAAGAAAGCTCAACAGGGACATCTCTAGTGGGAGGAAAGGGCAGCTGCATGGCTGGGTTCCCAGGAGATTTGACAAAAAGAGCTTCAGATATTTTCTCAACACCCTCTAGTTTTCCTCTTTGAGCTCTCTAAAACTGTAGGACTGTATGGGAACTGGCACAGAGATGATGTTCAGTACTTAGTTTTTGAGCTGAATGACTTGAGTATGGGTAAAGAGCGAGAGGAGAAGCTATAAGACATAGAGTAGCAGGGCCAGGATGCCCAAGAAGTGCAGAAACAGGCATATCATGGGGAATCTAAGAACATCCAACACAGCCTTCCCCTACTATTTTATCTTATAATAATTTTTTCCTATAAGTTATTTGGGTACAGGTGGTATTTCATTATATGAGTAAGTTCTTTAGTGGTGATTTGTGAGATTTTGGTGCATCCATCACCCAAGCAGTATACACTGCACCGTATTTGTAGTTTTATCTCTCATCCCCCTCCCCCTCTTCCCCCCAAGTCCCCAAAGTTCATTGTATCATTCTTATGCCTTTGCATCCTCATAGCTTAGCTCCTAAACTCAGTCTAATCAAGATAAAATAGGAAAAAAAATCCCTACTATTTTATCTTGATTAGACTAAGTTTAGTTTAAGAGCTGAGACTTGTTGGAAAATGCAAGCATTTATTTAGATTCTACTGTACAAATATTTATTGTGGCTTTCCATTAAAACAACTTGGATTTCTGAGACTCAAAGAAACAGTCTGTTCCTTTTAGACTATTTCTTCTTGAGTTGTAATTCCTAAATGGGGGAAATGCATCTTACAAGATACTTGAGAATTTTATGATGCTCGGTAATTCACCATAGTCTACTCAGTTTATGGTGGCAGTTCTGCTGGTAATGATAGCACAAATATTTTTATTAATGGCCATTACATTGAATGTTAGTTTCTTCAGAATTATTAGCATCCTTTGGCTAGTTACTCATGTTTGTTTTATCCTCTCCTGCACCCACCTTTTGGCAAGTGACTGGTTATAGCTCTACATGAAGTAATGTTTTAAGGAAACAACTTGAACGTTACAAACATGTGTTTTTAGCCACATCTAACACATTTACAGAAACAGAAGAGTTCTTCAGTGCCAGGCTAAATTATACCATGGGGCAGAAAGAAATTATGTTTCCTCTGTAATGAGTCTTTCAAACAGCCTGAACTGTAATGATTTTTTTTAGAACTCCATATTTAATTAAGGATTTTGTTATCATACCTGTATAATACGTAAAGTTACAACTTTTTTCCTTCTAAACTGGAGTATCTCAAGTAAAGATGAACATTCCCTTTTTCCTTGCTTCAAATGAGTTGAAGGTATTGAATGACTTTTCTGGTGCCTTTTCCATATCATTTGTGCTGGGTCTTTAGACTTTGTAAGTATGTGAACTTTGTTTAAGAGATGGACACAATTCAGGAGAACCTTGTTTAAAGTGATGGAGACAATTCAGGAGATTAACATTCTGTTTTGCTTTTAACTAGATATCTTACCTTTCCCACCCTGCCTTGGAAACTAAAGAAGGAAGAATGGACATTTGCTTTATAAAAAGAAACTTGTTAAACTTAAGATCAGTTATATTTTTACAACTGTTTCACAATCACTGGGCTGGGTAGGAAGGAACTTAGAACAGAACGGAGACCTAAGTTTACAACGCAGGCTTAAGGTGATACAGCAGTTTAAGAGTCCTTACTCTAAGAAAGTTAGCTCATGGGTTTGAGAGGATTCGCTTTATACTGTTTCCATTGAGAATTGATAGCATCTGGAAAAATAGCTTCTTATATGCTAATAAATTGCGAAGAACTCACCAGAAGAAGGTCTGGGTCAGCTGTTTACCTGTTTTCTTGAGGTATGTAGACTTTCTCCCTCTATAGACTACTACCAAAAGAATATGTTTTAACAAAATATTATTTGAGGAAGAATTATATTCATGATCTGAGATACTGCCTACTATACACCCCTATATACAGCAGCTTATTTCTTTCCAAATATTCTTTTTACTTTGTCATATTTAAATATTAAATGGAAACATAATTTGAATTAATACAATTCAGGAAATAATTATTGAGAACTACTGTGTGTCAGGCTCTGTCTTTTTAGATTATACTAAGTATACCATGTTTATTGTGGTTTCAAGAATTTATTTGGGATAAACCATGAATGTATTGACTTTTTTTCCAGAAAAGTTTACAGGGAATGTGATTTAACCTATGACCATCAGACTCACATAAAAATGAGACATGTATACGTGTATTATTTATATATAAGACATGTAGATATGTAAATTTTGACTTGACAAGTATTTATGGTGTACTTTGTGATGAACCCAGCTCTGTATATCAGAGGTAGAGCTCTAAATAAGATGGACAGTGCCCTTGCTTTTGTGGAGCTTATACTCCAACCAGTGGGAAGACATAAGAGACACAAATAAACCCAATATTATATGAAAGATAATGGTAAATTGTATGAAAAGATAAAAGCAGGGGGATGATGGGTACTTGTTTAGGGCAGGAAGGGCTGGAGGAGGTTAGCTACTTCAGTCAGGATGGTCACAGAGGTGAGGAGGTGACATTTGAACCAGCACTGGAATACCAAGGAGACAGCCATGTGAAAAACTGAGGAAGGGACAAGTGCAAAAGCCTTGAGCTGGGAATGACCTGATGTGACTCAGTGAGGTAGAGGTGGAGCAAGGGAGGGCAGGCTGGACTGCAGAGGGATTCGTCAGCCATGGTGAGCTGTAGGTGACGGTAAGGTGTTTTCAGATGCTTTCCAAACAATCTGCTCCTTAAGATTCCTGACTACTCTGACACCATGCATGTTCAAATTGCATTTTAATGTTCATGTATACTTTGATATTCAATAAAAATCAGATTACTGTGCCAACTTCTTTCTTCATAGGGCACTGTAATTATATTGTCAAGGAGACAGAATATTTTCCTAGTTTCTTCCTTTCTGCACTGACTTTTTTTAAATTAAAAAATCCTCTTCCCAAATCATTTTTGATACATGAAAAAATTCGTAGACTTTTTGAAAGAAAAAAATACAGTAAGTCTATTATATGTTGTTGGATATTGAAGATAATTAAAAAAAAATTGTACTTAACATTTTTTATTATTGTCCTTCATTTTTTGAAGAGCATTGTACTTCAGGCATTTTAATTCACAAACTGCATAATTACAGTTTAATTTTATCACTTGCAAATGAGGTCTAAGGGCATATATGCCCAATTTTACATGAAATTTAGTCATCTAGGACAAATAATGTACTTAAAGAAATAAAGCGAAGAGTAAAAAAAAACAAAGCCCTATTATATGCTGCCTTAAATTATAGAACATACTGAATCACATATTAAAAAAATTTTTTTCCCATAAGTTATTGGGGTACAGGTGGTATTTGGTTATATAAGTTCTTAGCGGTAATTTGGGAGATTTTGGTGCACCCATCACCTGAGCAGTGTACACTGCACCATATTTGTTGTCTTTTATCCCTCATCCTCCTTCTACCCTTCCCCTCAAGTCCCCAAAGTCCATTGTATCATTCTTATGCCTTTGACTCCTCATAGCTTAGCTCCCACTTATCAGTGAGAGCATTCCTGAATCACTTCACTAGAATAATAGTCTCCAATCTCATCCTGGTCACTGCAAATGCTGTTAATTCATTCTTTTTTATGACTAAGTAGTATTCCATCCTATCTATCTATCTATCTATCTATCTATCTATCTATCTATCTATCTATCTCTTTCTGTCTCACAGTTTCTTTCTCCTCTTGTTAACCGATGGGTATTTGAGTTGGTTCCACGATTTTGCAATAGTGAATTGTGCTGCTATAAACATGTGAGCAAGTATCTTTTTCATATAATGATTTCCTCTGGGTAGATGCCTAGTAGTGGGATTCCTGGATCAAATGGTAGTTCTATTTTTAATTCTTTAAGGAAGCTCCACACTGTGTTCCATAGTGGCTGTATTAGTTTACATTCCCAACAGCAGTGTTAGAAGTGTTTCCTGATCACCGCATCTATGCCAACATCTACAGTTTTTTGATTATTTGATTATGGCCATTCTTGCAGGAGTAAGTTGGTATCGCATTGTGGTTTTTATTTGCATTTTCCTAATCATTAGTGATGTTGAGCATTTTTTCATATGTTTGCTGCCATTTGTGTATCTTCATTTGAGAATTGTCTATTCATGTCCTTAGCCCACTTTTTGATGGGATTGTTTGTTTTTTTCTTGCTGATATGTGTGAGTTTGTTGTAGATTGTGGATATTAGTTCTGTGTCAGATGTATAGATTGTGAAGATTTTCTTCCGCTCTATGGGTTGCCCATTTAGTCTGCTGACTGTTTCTTTTGCTATGCAAAAGCTCTTTAGTTCAATTAAGTCTTTAGTTCAATTATTTTTCTTTGTTTTTATTGCATTTGCCTTTGGGCTCTTGGTCATGAAATCTCTGCCTAAGTCAATTTCTAGAAGGGGTTTTCCAATGTTATCTTGTAGGATGTTTATAGTTTCATGTCTTAGATTCAAGTCCTTAATCCATCTTCAGTTGATTTTTGTATAGGGTGAGAGATAAGGATTCAGCTTTATTTTCCTACATGTGTCCAACCAATGATCCCAGCACCATTTGTTGAAAAGGGTATCCTTTCCTCACTTTATGTTTTTGTATGCTTTGTCAAAGATCAGTTGGCTGTAAGTATTTGGGTTTATTTCTCGATTCCCTATTCTGTTTCAATGGTCTATATGCCTGTTTTTATCCCAGTACCAGGCTGTTTCAGTGACTATGGCCTTACCGTATAGTTTGAAGTCAGGTAGTGTGATGCCTCCAGATTTGTTCATTTTGCTTAGTCTTGCTTTGGCTATGCGAGCTCACTTTTGGTTCCATATGAATTTTAGAATTGCTTTTTCTAATTCTGTGAAGAATGATAGTATTTTGATGGGGATTGCACTGAATTTGTAGATTGTTTTTGGCAGTATGGCCATTTTCACAGTATTGATTCTACCCATCCACGAGGATGGGATATATCTCCATTTGTTTGTATCGTCTGATTTCTTTCAGTAGTATTTTGTAGTTTTCCTCGTAGAGGTCTTTCAACTCCTTGGTTAGGTATGTTCCTAAGCTATTGTAAAAGAGGTTGAGTTCTTTTTTTTTGTTGTTTGTTTTTATTTTTATTTTTTTTTAAAGAAAGAAAAAGAGAGGAAAGAAAGTGAGAGTGAAAGAAAGAAAAAAAAAGAATGTACGAGAGAAAGAGGAAGAGAAAGAGGGAGAGAGAACGGGATTCTTGTTCTATTGCCCAGGCTAGAATGCAGTCT
>CAUYLG010021010.1:0-42180 GCA_963573385.1 Cacajao melanocephalus | reverse complement strand
TGCACATGCCCAGATTCCCCAGGCTAGCCTGCCCACAGAGGGCACTAAAATGGCACATGTGCAGGTCAGATGTGCCAATGGCAGGTTTCCCATGATGCCTCACATGAGGCCAACACCTACGTTCATTACTCCTTTTTTTTTCTTTTTTTTCTTTTTTTTTTTTTTGCATATTCTCTGCTCTGCGGTGTAAAGATATTATTGAAAATGTCAAAATGTCAAAAAGGACTGCACATGTCCCGATAGGGAACAGCGCTAAGAAAAAGAAACATTTGTGCATACTGTACAGCGTGTAGCAACCCTTTAATGAAAACACAGCATCATAGTTGGAGACTGAAAGCCTGCCTTGTTTGCTGTTGCTGTCGTCTAACAGCTGACACAGGTATTCTGATGATGCTACTATGCTGTTTTGCTACCATGAACACATTATTTCGTCACTGTATTAGTGGCATGACATCTTTTTTACTAGGTAGTATTTATGTGTGAATAAATATAAGAAAATGATGCTTATCAGTGGCATATAAATTCAAGTCAGAAATGATGGTGATGACAAAAAACCACAGATTGTCCACTTTGGTTTCAGAGATTGTGACACTTTTGCTTTCAGATGGTTCAATGTACATGAACATTGTTTCATGCACAAAATTATTAAATATTGTATAACATTACCTTCAGCCTATGTGTAAAAGGTATATAAAAATATAGATTTTTTTGCTTAGACCTAAGTCCTATTCCCCATATATCTCATGTATATGAAAATATTTCAAAATCCAAAATAATTCGAAACACTTCTAGCCCCAAGCATTTCAAATAAGGGATACTCAACCTGTAATGATATTCTAAGTTCATGTCAGCAAAGGCCACAATGCAATGTTTTTATTTTTCAGTGGAAACCTAATCGTCTACGTTTTTGTTATCTATTTCTTTAAACTCAAATTGATTTAATCAATGACTTCTCAAATTCAAGATAAAATCATATCACTGAAAACAAAACCAAGCAACCAAGTAAAAACAAAAACACTGACTAAACAGTTAAAACAAAGTCAAGTAGACAGTGTTTTAGAGTATACTATAGACAGTTATTATTTACATATTAACAAATGTAATTGCAATGATTGGTAGATTTTGCACTATAAAAATATAACTACTCCTTTAATTTAGGCACTGTGGCAGATATGGAACTTCTTCAAGTAAAGACTTGCTTTCCAGATCTGGGGAAAGCAGTTAGTAGTGAAGAGCCTGTTAGCTTTTCCAGGTTTGCTTCAGCTTCATGCTACAGCCACATTATTCTTGGAGTGGCCTCTGGCCGGTGACTAAGTGAGGTGGGTAGTTGAGAGCAAACCATTATGAAGACAGCTCCAGCTAATAACTGAGTAAGGTGGTACTACTAGGATCTCCACATTTTCTTTCATTCAGTGTGTGCTCCAGAGAGCCCAGTAAACTGGCAGAGACTTTGTAGGTCTTCAGGGTGCTCTGACTGGTCCCTCTGCCCCAACCTGCTTTCTCTTATTTCGTTTCTCAGGTTTATTTTCCAGTAACCGTTAACTGCAATTTTTTAAAAATCCTAGGTTAGAAATGATTGGGAATTCTTATCAGAATAAAGCCTAAGTTTTGTTTTTTTTTTTTAAGTCAAAATGTCATATTCTCTCTGGCATCTCTGATCTCTTTAGCCACATTTATTCAAGTTTTCTGGTACTCCAGTGACACTTCGTTCATCTGTTACAGTGTGTACTGTGGTGTAATTATAACTATTTGGTGTGGTTGCCCTCTCTAAATCCACAAAATAAAATAGTGTTTATTTTTCCCAGGGATATCTTTCTTGGATTTATTAATTGTCTCTGTATAAAATACATATTTAGAGAGACATTATTTCTCAGATAAATGCTATGTTAGAACAGTAGACTGCAAGAAACTGGGGAAATTAAGGATGGAGAAAATGTTGGAGAATTTTAATCAATGTCTCTCTGCTGAGCAATCCATCCCTTACTTTATTCTTATAAAGAGATGCTAATAACTAAAATATGTAGTGACTTTATGATCAAATCCTGGCACAGAAATTCACATAAAAAAGTCATATTCGGTGACATTTTATAATTCTATGAAGAGTTTAAATTAGAAACCTTTCTTGAACTCTCCATTTCAAGAACCTTTCCCTTTAAAAAGGATAAGAATGCAAAAAAAGGGAATCCTGTGTGTGATACAATATAATTCTGAGAAATTGTCCAAAGGTGAAGCACACACATTTTATTTAAAAATTTCTAGTATAGTTACAAATATGTAAGGAAAGGCAACCAGTAAATGAGTTACCTTTGGTTGTGGTTTGGTTTCTGAAAGCCTCTGCAGTGAGATTGATAGCTTTATTCGATAATGATGTTAAACTATTGTAATACATATCATATGTGGAAATAAGTTTTATTAAAAAGTGAGGTAAATCATTATATAATACTAAACCTCTAGATATAAATGTTAAAACCAAAACATGTATGCATTTTTTAGAAGGGGTGCACTGTGCTATGTAATTCACACTTCAATTGAAACAGCTAATAAGGTACTTTCTTTGGTTCATGCCACGATGATCAAAAATTATGAAATTCACATATATTTTTGGAAAATAATGTCATTTACTGTCCTTTACTGACTGGCAGTAATAATAAAACAAAAACCCAAATTTAAACCTGTTTATGTTTAAGAAGGAAAGAAAACTATAATTATGATGTAAATAAAATAATGTTTTTTCCTATTTGGGCTATTATCCCATTGTTTTGCCTCAATGCTTTTGCTAATATTGCACTACATTCATTAAAGAAAGAAGGCAAAGATGCCAAACCACATTGTGCTCTCTGGGAATTAAAACAATTTTGTGCCCAGCCAAGAAACCACTTATTTATGGCATATATATCCCGGTTCAGAATCCAAAGGATAAAAGTGGGTCATATCAAAATCAAGAAAACACAAATATAAGCTGACCTGTACACTAAAATCAGACAGCAATGCTGGGTGGAATCAGAACCTGCAGATAAGAGTGTTGTTAACCAAGGAAGAGATTCAGCTATCCAGAGGAGTTGAAACAGATAAATGAGGACCCAGGGTGGAAATCTAAATTCGAGGGACAAAGAGTTAGAAATAGGCTAAAGCTGGGCCTGTTAGGGGTTGGGAGGGCTAGGGGAGGGATAGCAGGGGGTGAGGGTATTGGGGAGGGATAACATTGGGAGAAATACCTAATGTAAATGACAGGAGAATAGATGCAGCAAACCACCATGGCATGTGTATGCCTATGTAACAATCCTGCACGATCTGCACATGTACCCCAGAACTTAAAGTATTAAAAAAAAAGAAAAGAAAAGAAATAGTCTAAACCTGAAGCAAGTATCTGTAAAAGTAAGAGGTGAGAGAATGTGCCTAATGAAATGGTGGAGAATGAAGAAGCTATTGCTATGGTTTCTCTTGACCCAAACATTTCTTTTTTTTTTCCTTTTATTATTATACTTTAAGTTCTGGGGTAAATGTGCAGAATGTGCAGGTTTGTTACATAGGTATACAAGTGGCATGGTGGTTTGCTGCATCCATCACCCCATCATCTACATTAGATATTTCTCCTAATGGTATCCCTCCTCTAGCCCCCAACCCCCTCCTATCCCTTTCCTAGCCCCAACCCCCTGACAGGTCCCAGTATGTGATGTTCCCCTCCCTGTGTCCATGTGTTCTCGTTGTTCAACACCCACTTATGAGTGAGAACGTGCAGTGTTTGGTTTTCTGTTCTTATGTCAGTTTTCTGAGAATGATGTTTTCCAGCTTCATCCATGTCCCTGCAGTGGACATGAAGTCATACTTTTTTATATTTCTATCCCTAGTTTTCAAATTCATGGAACATAGCTTCAAATCAATGCTTAATACACAAAGGGAATTTTTTGCATAGTGTTAGTTGCATTTGTCAAATGTTCATGTTACCTTTACAAGAAGAGTAGTTAGCAAATGTAAACGTGTCTTTTTGCATTTCCCTGAAAGTAGAAAGTAATATATATTAGGACACACCTGTTGACTTGAATCAACTATGTTTGAATGAGCACAATCTAGAGAACCTTATCTAAAGAAAAAGTCTCAACCATTCTAGAACTATCTTGTCTTTGTCTATATCAGATGGTAACTTTATTAAAGCTTCTTACAGCTATATTATTCATTTATTTATTTAGAAATAGGATCTCACTCTGTTGCCCAGGCTGGAGTGCAGTTGCATGATCTCAGCTCACTGCAGCCTTTACCTCTCTGGGTCAAGGGATCCTCCCACCTCAGCCTCCAGAGTAGATGGGACCACAGGCATATGCTACCATGCCCAGCTAATTTTATTTATTTTTTGCAGAGACAAGGCCTTACTATATTACCCAGGCTGGTCTTGAACTCCTGGGCCAGGTGATCCTCCCACTTAGGCCTCCTAGAATGTTGGGATTACAGGCATGAGCCATTACAATCAGCTCTAATATTTTAATTTTAATGAAAAAAGTATATTTGCAAATTTGTTGTTTAAGAAGTCTTCCTTTTGAGTGTATATTTTTACAAGTACTCTGATGTAGCTAACAGTAAAAACAAAACATTATGCTACAAGAGGAAACAGCACTACTAAATTTATTATCATATGACTTCTGTTCAAAGATACTTTTTAAAACACCTGTATAAACTTATTAACTGATTAATCTGCTGAGCAAGGGATCTTGAACCAAGGGAGCTTGAGGAGAATTCCCACCCTGTCAATTTTTTAAAAATAATACTGAACCAATTAACTTTTACTATCCATTTTTGTTCCTGTTTTTCATTTTTAAACCAAAATGACACCTTACATTTTCCCACATTGTTAAAATTTCAGGAGTATAAAGGCATTTGCTGATTGAGGCATTTATGTCATTTTTACTTTTTACCTTGTATAGATACCTTATGAAATAAATATACCAGATATTAGAGTTAGAGTATCTGATACTATATTACAAGCATATGTTTCCATAGTATCACAGGTGAGCGAAAGTGGGCTATATAAAGTCTCTAACATTTAATGCACAAAGACAGTTTTCTTTATTCTTTCATTATTTTTAAGTATAATGTGTAACTTCAAATTATTATCAACAAATACATGAAATTTAAGATTAGAAAATAAATTTTAGTGTTAAACAACTAGAATAATCTAAACCAGATGTTTTAAGGTTAGCAGTGTTTACATTTGAAAGTTATTCAAGATTCTATTGGTTCCTTTTCCAAAATATTTTTATTTTTCTCCAATATTACACGTTGTGTTTACACTGAAAATGGAATGTTGACTACTTATGGTAATCAGCAAATGACTTAGTAGCTAAGTCACTAATTAAAGTTATAATTACACTGTCATCATCCACTACCTTTCCCAGGTTTTTGGAATGTAGGTCTTTGTAGTTAGTCACTTTTATTGCTACCTGTCAGGAAGAGATAATGTGCCAAAATATGACAAGTTCATTATATTGTCTTTTAAGGGCTAGTCAGTCACTTCCTTTCTCTATGATCTAAACACTCATTGAATATGGCTATGTTACAACTCTTCCTCATTGTTTTGTAATTAGCTTTTCTACCTCTGTAATTCTAAATAAATTCTGAATCTAAGGAAGATAGTCTAAGTTGCAGTTTTGGGGGTGAACCCAGGACCTAAAAAGGTATCAGAGGTATTTTGCTTGTTCAATTTTTGTTAAATAAAATAATGAACATTTTTTTGTTTTGAGACTGAGTTTTGATCTTGTTGCCCAGGCTTCAGTGCAGTGACACGATCTTGGCTCACTGCAACCTCCATCATCTCCCAGGTTCAGTGGTTCTCCTGCCTCAGCCTCCCGAATAGCTGGGATTACAGGCATGTGCCACCATGCTTGGCTAATTTTTTATTATTAGTAGAGACGGGGTTTCTCTCTGTTGGTCAGACTGGTCTCAAACTCCTGACCTCGTGATCTGTCCACCTTGGCCTCCCAGAGTGCTGGGATTACACTCATGAGCCACCAAGCCTGGCCACATTTTTAAAAGAAAACAGTTTGGATTTATGAATGAGATGGTACTTACGTTCTCCTAACTGATTTTCCTTCACAATAGCATCACAGATAAATTACTAATTGAATAATTGTCAGAGACATAATTTTATTTTTGTTGGAGTTACATGTTTGAATTTCATACACTTAAGTATAAATAACTTTATTTCATAAGTTTGGAAACTGATATGTTCAAAATGTATCACTAGTTTTGAAAAAAAAATGAAATTATATATATTTGATTACATTTCAAGATACTTCAAATAATTACAGAATATAGAGGTCAGGTTTGCCTAACGAGGTGTGGCATTTCATCTCAGATGATGAGAAGTGTTTACAGTTTTTTATTTTTCCTCCACTCAACCAGTTTTCTGAGTCTCCAATACCAACTTGTGTCCTCCAATTTCATTCGATTCCTCCTTTAACTACCAGGGGTTAGTATTAGACTTCACAGCTTTAAGAGCTTAGTCCCTCAAAACTGCCCACACTTTAGATGTCACTTGCAAGTATCAGGTGCTCAGGCTGCCCACCTTTTGGTCCAACTCGACTACAAAATCAAGGGTTCCCACAGTCCCCCGCACCAAGGTTAATTTGCTAAAATGACTCAGAACTCAGGGAAATGCTGTATTTACAATTACAGCTTATATTAAAGGATATAAATGAACAACCAGATAAAGTGATACATAGTGCAGGGTCCTGAAAGGTCCTGAGCACAGGAGCCTTGGTTCTTATGGAGTTGGGGTATGTCGCCATCCATGGACATGGATGTGTTTGCCAGTTGGCAAGCTCCTTAAACCTTGTGGTTTAGTGTTTTTATGGAAGTTTTATTACGTACCCATGACTGTATCCATTGGTAATTAACTCAGTCTCCAACCTTTCTCCCCTCCCGGGAGCTTGGAAGCTGGGGCTGAAAGTCTCAAGCTTCTAATCAAGGTTGGATCTTTCTGGTGATGAGTTCCTTTTCTGAAGCAGATGGTCCTGCCAAGAGTTACCTCTTTAGAACAACAGATGCTCTTATTACCATTATCACTCTGGAAATTTCAAGAGTTGTAGAAGCTCTACGCTAAAACAAATACCAAGTATCTTTCTTATTGTACTATTGATGATAAGAAACTTATTATTGTTGAAAAATAATTTAGTACTAAAACAAGCAGTAGGGTTGGGACCCATAAAGATTCAGGTTTTAGTCCCACTCCTTAGCAGCTGTATAATCTTGGGAATAAAAAAAATTGTTTAGTGCTCAATTTCCTCATTTGGTAAAAAGAAAAGAAGTAGAGTTAAAGGACTTAAAGCATGTAAAACACACACGGAGCACAGACCTGGCACAAGGCAAGCACTCAATAAGAGAGAGCTATTATTATTTTAATTGGAGATCCACAAACTTCTTTAAAGGGCCAGCTATTTTAATGCTTTACACTCTAGCCAGTTCCTGCTTCTAATACCCAGCATTCTGTTGTAGTGTGGAAACAGCCATAGATGATGTATAACGAATAAACTGTCCCCATACAACTTTATTTACAAACAAAAAATAGCAGGCCAGATTTGGCCTGTGAGACATAGTTTGCCCACACACCTATTTCACGTTATGCAAATCCAGAATTAAGATACTGTTGTACTGTATATTATCTCTAAATTTACATAGATCTTGAGCACATAGAATGCACTTTGTTAAAATAATTGTGCATTATTTCCTCAAACTCTAGTGCCTTGATGTTTGGGTTGTTATATTCCCCCCAAAAAGGCATGTTGGCATTTCAGAAGGCAATTGTATTTAAAATAGAGTCTTTACAGAGCTAATTAAGTTAAAATAAGGTTATTAGAATGGGCACAAATCCAGTATGACTGATGTCCTCAAACAGAAGGAATTTGGGCACAGATAGACACAATGAGAAGGCGATGTGAAGAGAGGCATGGAGAAGATGGCCATCTACAAGCTAGGTAATGCCTGAAGGAACTAGAAGTTTGGAGGGAGACCAGAAACAGGTCCATCCCTATAGCGTTAAGGGGCAGCATATCCTAACCAATACCTTCATTTTAGGTTTATTGCCTCTAGAATTTTGAGGCAATACATTTCTGTTGTCCTAAGCTACTCAATTTGTTCTAGCAAAAGATAATGCAGATTTTGATTCCAAGAAGTGGGATGCTACTGCAACAAATACCTAAAATATGAAAGTGTCCTTGGAATTCAGTCATGCTTAAAAGCTAGAAGAGTTTTGAGGTAAATGATACAAAGAAAATGTCTAAATTGCCTGAAAGAGACTATTGATATAAACATGGGCATTAAAGGAGATTCTGCTGAGGGTTCAGGAGGAGGAGTACTGTAAAGTGTCTGTTGTCTTAGAGAGAATACATATACCATCACAAACAGAATATTTCTAGAAATACAAATGTTAAGTGTGCTTCTGGTGATATTTCAGAGAAAAATGAGGAATATTTTACTGGAAACAGGAGGACAGGTGATTTTTGTTATAACGGTACAAAGAACTTGGATAAATTGTGTTTCGTTGGGTGAAAAGTAGAACTTGTAAATGATGAACTTTGACATTTAGTTGAGAAGATTACTAAGCACAGTGTTGAAAGTGAAGTCTTGTTTCTCTTTGTTGCCTTTAGTAAAATGTGAGAGAAAAAGCATAGCTTAAGAATGTAGAAAATTTCTCAGCCTATCCATGTTGCAAGGAAATGAGAAAGTGTGCTCTGGAGAGAACAGCAAGGGTGTGGCTGGACAACTGCCAGAACCTGTTGTAGATTAGAGTGTGACTTATGAATCTAATCAGCCATCCCAGCAGACATGTTGCAGCCTGGAATCAAGGAGACAGAGAATAAAATGAAGGACAACTGTTAGACTTCTGTGATTCTATAAGCGGTAAATGACTGATGGAGGTATTTAGCTGTAAACATGTGTTCTCTGTCAAGAAAATGGAAGCATGACCCTGAAAGCAGTTTAGAGGCTGGAGGGGGGGTGCTGCTGCCACCACAAATTGAGGTTGCAGGCCTAAAATTCAGAGTTCCTTCCTCTTCAGTTTCAGAGGAAGGGGCCACCACCATGTTGGGCCAAGAGAACAGAGCATCCAGCCAAAGAGGCTAATTCTCATGTCTTAAAATATAACTGTTTAATATACATTTTAGGATTTTTTTTATTTATGTAAAAACATCACTAAGCATCAGTAAAATGCTAATCAAAATCGTAAAGACATATCACCACATGCCTGTAAGAATGACTGTTAGAAGCAACAACAACAAAATGACAAGTGTTGGCAAGAATCTGGAGAAATTGGAACCCGTGTACACTGAGAATAAAAATTCTGTATCCATTGTAGAAAACAGTGTATGGAAGTTACTCAAAACATTAAAACTGTAACTATCATCTGATCTACCAATCTACTGGGTATTTATCCAGAAAAGTTGAAATTGGGATCTTGATTAGATATCTACTACTACTGCTCTCCTGTTTATTGCAGCACTATTCAAATAGCCAAGAGGTGGATGCGACCCAAATGCCCACGAATTAATGAATGGATAAGCGGAATATACATGCAATGGACTATTAGCATTTAAACAAAAGGAAATCTTGCAATATACAACAACATGGACATACGATATAAAATAAGCCAGTCACCAAAGAACAAATATTGTATGATTCTACTTATCTAAGGCATTTTAAATACTCAATTTCATAAAATTATAGAGTGGAAGGGTGGACACCAAGGACTAGGAGGAGGGGCAACTGGGGAGTTACTAATCAACATGCATAAACTTTCAAACAAGATGAATGAGCTCTAGAGATCTGCTGTATAATATTGTACCTATAGATGATGATAATACATTGCACACTTAAAATTTTGTGAAGAGGGTGGATCTCATGTTGAGTACTCTTACCACGATAAATAATAAATGTAATAAAGAATTTTAAAAGAAGCACTCAAGGATCAGGATTTAATACATGTATTTTCTTTTTTTTCTTCTTTCTTTCTTTTTTTTTTTGAGACGGAGTTTCACTCTTGTTGCCCAGGCTGGAGTGCAATGGCATGATTTCGGCTCACTGCAACCTCTACTTCCTGGGTTCAAGAGATTCTGCCTCAGCCTCCCAAGTAGCTGAGACTACAGATGTGTGCCACCATGCTGGGCTATTTTTTTTGGTTTTAGTAGAGATGGGGTTTCTCCATGTTGGCCAGGCTGGTCTCAAACTCCCGACCTCAGGTGATCCTCCTGCCTCAGCCTCCCAAAGTGCTGGGATTACAGGTGTGAGCCATCACATCTGGCCCAAATGTATTTACTTTTTTATTGCTTCAACAAGAAAAAACAATCCAATGAAATTTTCCCTGGTAGATTTCAGACTTTCTTGAAACATATAACCCCAGTTTTCCTTCCCATTTCTTTCTTTGGGGATGGCAATATTGATCTTATGTCTTTCCCACCATTGTGTTTTAGAAAACAGATTAGTTTTTGTCTGGTTTCACAGTTTCATAGATTGAGAGGAATTCTGCCCCAGGATTAATCACATCTCCAGTCTCACCCATAACACTTATTTTAAGATTCTTTTCAATATTATTAAGGAAATGTTCATGTTGAAGCAATTTGCCATGGAAATGAACATTTTTAAAGAATTATTTACAAAATATTTATAATGAAGTATCCTGAAAATTGTCAAAATAGCAACAATATTTAGATTTTTTAAAGTCCTTGAAAAAGGTAGAAGTCAAAAAGATTTCTCAATGCAGTCATTTTGCTTTCAAATGAGTAATGTTATCAATATGACAAATGGAAGCTAGTTAACATGTCTTCTGAGTAGTCCTTCTGAATCATTTTTAGTTATATACAATTACTTTGTGTTTTCCCAAGGACTCCAAGGTAATGAAGTGTTCTATAACCTGGGAATCCCTACCTGCCACAGATGACAACTTCTACACAATGGTAACAGATGCTTCACAAATAAGAGGGAGAGAGAGAGAAAAGGAGGATTTTTTTTTTTTTCTGAAGTAAGGAACATAGTGTAGTCTTTTAGTTCACTGGGAAACTGGTACTGAGAAAACATCATTTTTGTGTTCCAGTATACACTTTATCCCAATCGTGGATTCATAAATTTCATTCTTTTGATCAGTGACTTCCCCCGTGGCATACAGCTATTGGTACTGAAAGTTGAATATAATTTTGTGGGTGTGGATCTGTTGAAAGCCTCAGATGGAGTGAAATTGTTGAACACTATTCTCTGTATCATTCAAGAACCTTGCATCTACCAGCAGGGAGCCATGATAAAAGGATCATTAAGTTTCATAGAGAGATGTGGGACCATTGATATGGCTCTGATGACTGAAGGAACACCAGAGTTCCTTTGCCTCATTCTTGCCAATTTAGATAAAATGACACAGACACATGTGGAGTGGTTTTAAGGAGCAGAGATTTTAATAGGCAAGAAAGAAGAAAGAAGCTTCCCCCTAGAAAGGCAAAGGGAGGGGGCCTCCAAGTCAAAATAGGAACACCCGAGTGTGGTGAAAAACAGTAGGTTATATTAGGAGCCTGGAGGAGGCAGTGTCTGATTTGCATAGGGTCCAGGGGATTGGTTTGACCAGATATGTCGTTTGCCTAGCCTGGGAAAAAAAGTGGCACTCCCACCCTAGCCTTGTAATATGCAAATGTAGGGCACCATGATGTCCTGCAAATGTGGGGTTGTCTGGGGGTGACTATGATGGTTGGCACATGGGGTGGCAAGGAGAAGAGGGTGGGAAGAGCCATATTGGATGGACCCAGTTTCTGATAGTCATTATTTGCATTATCAATTGCCAGCCTGGCCCTTCAAGTGATTTTTCTGCTAGACAAAAAAATGGAGCTATTTTAAAAGAAAAAAACCTTACCAAGGACGATTATCCTCTCTATTTGCCAGAAATAATTTCTAATAATTCCTATAATACTGTAAGTACAAGGGCAGTGGTAGGTCTTCTTTTTCTCCTGTGTAATAAGAAGGGTTATATTGGAGGTGGAGTTATATGGAGGACTTGGTTCACACTAGTGAACTTCAATAACTCTAAATATCATAGCTAGGAATGTGCCAACCTTTGTGGCTGAAAGGAGCTGTCAGAGAATGTTCCTATGAGTGCCGTGGTTGAGGCTTTCCCTAGACACTGACAGGGATTTAACCAATTTCAATCAGCCATTCCATAGACATAACAGCTGCTGCAACAATCAATGCTTGTGTGATTGCCACTTTTAAGATAAATTAGTACCTGTGCATCAATCAGTAGACAAAAAATTATCGAAATGCATTCATGCATTTCATAAATCTGAAGGAAGAACAAGTAAAACACTCAGAACAAAAAGGATCTTGAAAACATAGACATGCTGAGGTTGATATGTAAACATTTAAATTAGAAAAAGTAACAAGAGCACTCAAAGATTATAGCATGACATATTTGACAGAATAAAAATGAAATAACTTTAGGCCAGACACAGTGAGTCATGCCTGTAGTCCCAGCACTTTGGGAGGCCAAGGTGAGTGGATCCCTTGAGACCAGAAGTTGTGAGAAGAAAGCAATCATCCTCTAGACCCCAGAATGGTAGATCCACTTACAGCTTGCACCATGCACCTGGAAAGGCCACATACACTCAATGCCAGCCATGAAAGCATCTAGAAGAGGGGCTGTGCCATGGAAAGCCACAGGAGTGGAGCTGCTGAAGGCTGTGAGAGCCCACATCTTGTATATCCTGGATGTGAGACGTGGAGTCAAACAAGATCATTTTAGCACTTTAAGGTTTAATGACTGCCCTATTGGATTTAGGACTTGCATGAAGCCTGTGGCCCCTTTATTTTGGCCAATTTCTTCCATTTGGGACAGGTGTATTTAGCCAATGTCTGTAACTTCATTGTATCTATGAAGTAGCTAACTTGCTTTTGATTTTACAGGCTCATAGGTGGAAGGGACTTGCCTTGTCTCAGATGAGACTTTGGACTGTGGACTTTTGAGTTAGTGCTGAAAAGAGTTAAGATTTTGCAGGACTGTAGGTAGGAAATGATTGTGTTTTGAAATGTGAAGACATAAAATTTGGGAGATATCAGGGATTGAATAATATGGTTTGGCTGTGTCTCCACTCAATTTTTATCTTGAATTGTAGTTCCCATAAATCCCAAATGTCATGGGAGGGACCCAGTGGGAGTTAATTGAATCACTGGGGCAATTACCCTCATACTATTCTTGTGATAGTGACTGAGTTCTCACAAGGTCTGCTGGTTTTTTAAGAGGCTTTCTCCCTTTGCTCAGGACTTCTCCTTCCTGCCACCATGCAAAGAAGGATGTATTTGCATCCCCTTCCACCATGATTGTAAGTTTCCTGAGGCCTCCCCAGCCACACCGAACTATGAGTCAATTAAACCTCTTTCCTTTATAAATTACCCAGTCTTGGGTCCATCTTTATTAGGAATGAACTAATTTAGTGGTCATTGCTGAAACAAATATTAGTGGCCTGCAAAGAATACATCAATTTCCATAGTCAAGATGGAAAGAAGGCAGGAAGGCAAGCAAAAGTAAGACAGAGAGCAAAAAAGAAGGGAAAGAGAAGGGACTGAGGGAAGGAAGGAAGAAAGGAAGGAAGGAAGGAAAATAAAAATCTTGTAAATCTTATTTACGGATGTCATATGCAAACAAAATCAATATCAAGTAGAGAAGAAGAATCGGGGGCAATACATTGAAAAATCAAATAAGAATTTCCTAAGATTAAAATAAAAATTTTGACCTGAATTAATGAGACTTGAAATTTTAGGCAACATTGATGATAAAAGATATGTACCTACAAATAACCTAGCAACACGTGTGAACTACTAAAGTAAAAAGAAATATTAACTATTTTCAAATAAAAGCATTTAAAAAATGGACAAAATATTTGGATTAATATTAGAAATACCATACTGGGCCTGAGAAGATGGTGAGATGAGATAACAACTATAAGTTGTTGAGGAAAAACTACTTCGAGCTAAAAATTGTATCCCCTATCAAGAAATCATTCACCTACTACAGTAAAATAAATAGATATGGATCTGTCATTAGTAAATTAATGTGTCACAAAACAAAGAGGCTAAAATTAAAGGGGTAAGGAGAGAGGGATGATTTATGTATTCCCAAATTTTAATCTTATACGTCATCCTTCCACAACTGATATTCTGAGAGATATTAAACCTGCAAAAATTATTTGAGTATTTAAAAAAAAATTCCAAGGATGACAGATAGCTAATCTCATTCTAGATGCACATTCTAGTTAAGTTAATTCATCACATAAAACAGATACATGGTTTATTTTCTCACTTGAGCCCTGATGAGGAGAAGCGGTAGAGTAACAGAATGTCATAACATATAAAAGATCTGGTAATTGAAAAGAATGTAGGCACTAGTGGAACAGAAAAGTCAGTAGTAATTTTTGGTAGTTTAAAAATAACTTAATTACATCAACAAAAATAATGAAACATAATTAACGAGAAACAAAATGAAGATATAAACATCAGGTTTATCAGTCATTATTCTAGATGTGAATGATGTGAAATTGCTTACCAAGATATTGAGCCTATCAGTGTTACACTAGGTAGCTAGTCAGGTATGAGCACGGCAGGAGAGGGCTCCCTGCACACACATACCAAGCGTGTTGGGCAACCATCAGGTAATGGTCAGGTGGTTGCTCAGGTGGTTGCTGTTTCTCTAAAGTAATTGGTGATAGCCAGTGCCAGAAAAAGGCAGTCTCCTAATAGATAGAAAATACTTGAAATTGATCAGCAGCTTCCAGATAAGATTTGAAGAGTAGGGAGAAGTAATGGAAGATCCTAGTAGTATGCTAAAGTATAAAACCCCAAGTCAGGAGGTCAAGCTGTGCACTTAGTCTCTCAAGTCGCTGGCTTAGCCCTCTTCCAAGTTGTACTTTCCTTCTTTTCTTTGCTTTCCTTATTTTCCTCACTGTTCTAAATCTTTTTAATAAACTTTCACTCCTGCTCTGAAACTTTCCTCGGTCACTTTTATTGCTTTATGCCCCTCAGTAGAATTCTGTCTTCCATGGAGGCAGGGATTGAAGTTGCTGCAGACCTGTATGGTTACGCTGCTGGTAACTCAGGATAACTTGGATTCCTGCCACAGGTAATATCAGTAGTAAAAATAAAACAATTTAAAATAAAATATTAGCAAAGTTTATCCAAAATAATGCCAAAATTTTATATTCAAATAAATATATAATTCATTATATTAAAATTAATATGTTATATGGGAGAATTATATTAATAAACGGTGAAAGTACAATAAAATTAAAGAGTATGTTAGAAAGGACTCTAACTACATTGGGAAATGAAGGAAAAATTTTAAATATGAATAAGGATATTTACAAGAAATCAAGAGGAAACATAAAGTCATTTCCAATAAAAAATAATAACAAATTAGGGATGTCATTTACTTTGCTGTTATTCCACATTATTTCAGAGCTTTTAGTAAATTCATTGACTTAAACTTTATAAACTTTGGTAAATATTAAAATATCATTTTGCTTATGAAATTATTGTACAAGAAAGGGTCTTGGTTAAAAAAGATAAATAACTTGGAAAAGTTGTTAAAGATAAAATACAGAAATATTGATAGGTCTTATTTACATGCCCATTGTAATTATCTTAAGAAGAAAAGTACTGAGCTATATAGGAAAACTACAAAATTTTCTTGATGGATGGAAAACAACAGTCACCTGTTCTTGATTAATAAGGCTTAATAACATAAAATATAAATTTTCCCATAATGAATACATATATTTTATAAAACTTCAAATATAATTTCAAGTGAATGTTTTGAAACGTAAAAAATGGTATTAAAGCTCATATTTAAGACTGTGTATAAAATAGCCAAGGACATGAAAACAAAGATAAGCAGGCTAACAACAAATATATTAAAACTTTTAATAAAGAGGATGGCAAAGAATAAAGAATAATAGCTGTGAGGGTGCATATGAATAAATGTTTAAATACAGAAGGTACGACACTCAAAAGTACAATAATATAATAGACCAATAAATCTTTGAAACAGAAGAGAGTAACAAAAATAGGTCTCAATTTTATGGACCTTAATTTATGAGACTAGAAGGTACTAAAAGTCAATGGAGAAAAGGGTTCACCCAATAAATGGAGCTGGTATCATTGGCTATCCAGCAGAAAGACAATAAAGTTGGATTTATATGATACCATCTGAAAGAAAATTTAAGATGGATTAAAAACACAAAAGCTAACACATGAAAAATAAGAAAATTAGTAGGCTATATTTACAACCTAGGAAATGAGAAGACCTTTATAATTAAAACAATATACTTAGAGAAATCATAGACAAAATCAATAAACAACAGACAGTGGTATCATAAAAATATTTAGCTCCCACATATGAAAAATGTAGTCATTCATTTCCAACATATTCAACAAACATTGTGTTCATGCATGTCACCAGGAGCTGCTCAAGCTGTTAAGAATAGCGTGAATAACATTCATAAGTTCTGTGCTTTCCTGGGTTACATGCCATTAGAGGTGACAGATAATAAATAATTATGTAACATGTCAAGCAGCTATAATTGCTATAAAGAAAAATGATATCAGTTAAAGGATAGAGAAAGATGAAGTGTGATGGGGGTGCTAATTTAGATAAGAGAGTCAGGGAGACCCTCTCTATTAAAATACCATGTGCCCAGGGGTCTGAGTGAAGTGACGGTGCAAGCAGCCAACACAATATCTGGGAAAAAAGGGGACCAGAACAGAAGCACAAGGTAGAGAAGTCCCAATGTGGAGACAGCAAGAACGACAGCAGTGTTAGATTAGACTGAGGGAGAAAATGCCGGAGAGGAAGATGGATAGAGGCAAAGGATCACATCACACATAGAGGCAAAGGATCTCCATTACATCACATGGAGATCAAACACCATGGAGAATTTTGAGCTGGAGAATTGCATTATCTGGCTTATTTTTCAAAAGGATCTTTCTGGCTGTTGACAGAGAATTAACATCAATCCTACACCAAAATTCTCCGTAACAGAACTAATGCATGAATGCATGATCACCAACTCAGTGAAAACAGAGCTGAATGACAGGAACAGGAATTTCATAAAAGGATAATTTTGAATGGAAACTGAACATATAAAAAGATAATCATCATTCCTAGTAGTCAAACGAAATACAAGTAAAGTAATAATAAAATTATTTTACATATCAGGTTGGCAAAAATTGTTCAACATTTTATATTTCCCACTGCTGATGATTACAATAAAGAATACTAGTATATAGTTGCTGATGGAAAGGTGAATTGTTATAGCCCTTGAGGCCACCTGTTTTGAAATATTCATTACAATTAAAGCTACACTTAACTTGTACCCAAGCTGATAAGAATGGAGCCGTAAATAACATTCTGGAATTTCTGGAAAGTTTTTATAAAGTTAGAACTACAAAATTTATAGATATATGTAAGAGGAAATTTATCCCAGCACAGATGTGGTGGGGGTTGCGGGTGGTGGAAATTGAAACAAATCAATAAGAATGATTGAGCAAATGGTAGCCCAACTTCACCATGGTATATTATCTAACCACTGAAAAAAAGCAGTTACAGCAATACGAGTCTTCATTAATGTTTAAATGCATAAGGTAAGACAGTTAAAAGTGAAATAATATAGTCCAATTTTTCTAAAGGGATCAGTGATGAATATCCCACTATAGGTAACTTGTTATATGTTATATGACAACTTCAGGTATTTTATTATTACGATTTTGTAAAATATGGATATATATAAAAAAGGACATCGAAAGTATCATAGTACAATCTTGGCATAATGAGATTTCAGGTGGCTTTTGTTGTCATCTTTCTATTCTACATATTATTTGAATTTTTGAGGTAATATTCATAATATGTATGACCAGAAAAATTATAAAGATGATTTTTTATCTGTTTCTAAAAACTCTTAAAAATGCCATAATAAAAAACTTATTAAATTTTATGTAACTGTTTCCTAATTTATTTGACTAGAGTACCTTGTTTTTAGCAGAACACCTAAAAGCTTCTCTTGAAACAAGCTAATGTTCCTTGGCCAAAGAGCATAGATGTTTCTTGGCAAAATAACATAGGAATAATCATTCCTATCAAAAAGGAATAATTAAATACCTCCATGATGATGGTGCTTCTGGGAAGTACACGTAGATTAGTGAAGTGCTGTTCCATGTTAATATGAAAGGCTCTGGGGTTTATTTTCCCCTAAATCAAAAGAAGGATATTGAAGAAATTGCCAAAGAACATGAAAGTTTTATTCAAGGAGCACCCTGGCACAATTCACTGGAAGAGAGAGGTAAATGTCTAATAAACTCACAAAAAAATGTTCATGCTCACAGTTATCAAAGAAATGCAGATTAGAATAGGGCATAATTGCTTGCCTTTAAGTTGGTTGATTTTTTAAAGAATAATAACTGTGAGGGTGCATAGACTAGCATTCAAGAACATTGCTGGTGAGAGTGTACATTGGTGCAAACTGACAGGAAAACAATTTGCATTAAAGAGCTCATATACCTAGAAGCAGTAATTCTTCTTCTAAAAATACATCACGAGAAAATCAGAAAGATGGACGTATTATTTAGTTACAGTGATTTCACTAATGCATTATTTTTAATGACAAACATTGAAAACTTTAAAGGAAATGATTAGTTTATAATGTGTCTGAAAATAAAAAGTATTCGTAAATGCTTTTTAATAGTATGGAGAAATGTTCCAGATACACAGTATGTTCTCAAAATGTTTGCATGCTCATATTAAAATATGCTAACTAATAAAGGGAGAAAATGTGCTAAGGTTAATAATGGCTATGGTATTGTTCTGTCTGGTAGGATTTTAGATAACTTTTATTCTATTCTACAGGTAGTTCATCTTTTAAATCATTCTTGTTTACTGAGTTCAGGAATATGAAAGTTAAGTACTAGGATATAAAAATGTTTTAAAGCTACAAGGAATATTATGTTATTTTAATGTATTTTCAGTATTAAAAGAAATCATAAATTGTCTATCAGTCAAGACTAAAATCTGTTTGCTTCTTATGTAGCATATTTACCTGAAAAGCAAACATTTTATGTTAATCAAGAAACTGTAATATATTTTAGATAAATTTTAAAATAGCTTTATTTTGGTTAGAGGAGAAATAAAATAATTTCTGCATTTTAGTAAAATAGCGTACACTCTGCATCAGGAAGCAATGTATACTTTGACCAACTAAATGGAAATGCTGACATAAATGCTATACAGCATTCCAAGAAATCAAATAAGAGCCAGGAAGAGGGGAAAAATCTACGTTAGGATAGAAAGCATCACAAAATTTCTTCTGAGATTAAAAACAGTAAAAATGTACAGTCCACATTTTGCCATTAAGCAATACATTTCTTGATAACTAGAGAAATGCCATCTAAATCATGGATATGAGATTAATGCTCTTCAATCCTATTATTTCATTGCCACGTAACATTGAACTTCATCAGGAAGTTAATCAGATTTCTTAACTATGAATAAAAAATAAGTTTAAAAACATATC
The DNA here is from genome assembly GCA_963573385.1 of Cacajao melanocephalus. Taxonomy (NCBI): domain Eukaryota; kingdom Metazoa; phylum Chordata; class Mammalia; order Primates; family Pitheciidae; genus Cacajao; species Cacajao melanocephalus. The sequence continues at coordinate 22,609 of CAUYLG010021010.1, read as the reverse complement.
AATTTACAGTCCAGTGGAGAGAGACTATTAATTGAGAGAACATTCAAATGTGTCATTTTCAAGTCTATAATAATTTTAAAAATGAAAATGTTTAGCTTTTTAAAAAATTTTTGGTTTGTTTGTTTGTTTTTAAGGCAGAGCATCTTCTGAAACTACTGTCTCCACAAGAATAGGTTAACCTGATTCGTCAAGTTGAGATCATTGAACCCTGTATAGAGCACATTTATTTCCTAAGAACTGCCTTCTCACCAGAAGCCTCTCTTCTAACTCATAATAAGCATTTTTATTCAATTTGCCAAAGGAACTAATGATGATATAGGTATCAGAAATACAGCATTTCTTAAATAACAACTAAAAATTATAATTAGAAAAGAAACGGCACAATCCTAATTAGCTATGTCCTCCATTCATTCATTCACTCAACAATTACTGAGCATCTCTTATGAACTAAGACTATGTTAGGTGCAGTGTGTGCAACAGTAAGAAAGACTGATATGGTTTTAATATAACACATGTCAAACTAGTGGACACACCAAGGGGTTATGGAAGTACATACTGTAGGCAACTAGGGAAGTTAAAGAATTATCAGAGAAAGTGACAATGAAATCAAGAATTAAAATATACAAGGATCATGACCAGCCAAACCAGGTGTGGTGAAACCTTGTCTCAACTAAAAATACAAAAATATTAGCCTGGCATGGTGGCAGGAGCCTATAGTCCCAGCTACTCTGGAAGCTAAGACATGACAATCTCTTGAACCTGGGAGGCAGAGGTTGTAGTAAGCCAAGATTGTGCCACTGCACTCCAGCCTGGGTGACAGAATGTGACTCTGTCTCAAAAAAAAAAAATAAAATAAAAAAGCAATTTTTTTTTTTTTTTGCCTAAGCAGAGTTAGCCAGAGTATCTCCAAAATTGTATATATAAGGTTTTTAAAGAATTAATCTTGGAACAGGTGGGAGGTTCATTAGAGGAAGCCAATGTTCTGGTTTTAGAAATATGTGAGTAGGAAATTACCCCTAAAATGTCCTCCTAATGGCAAGGATTCCAGGCTACCAATTTTGTGGCCAATTACATGCTACCAATCATGTGGCCAAGTCATGTAATTAAGAAAAAAATTTAAGAGCAGAATGGCACAAAAACTTAATTTAAAAAGCACAGACAGTTAAATAGATTAGAATGATTAAAAAATGAGACAAAATTAACAGCTAAGAAAATAAAATATTCTGAATGTGGTGATTTTAATAATTATTTAAAAGAAAAACTATATTTTAATATAGGAATTAGAAGACAACAATAGATGAAATAAATAACAAAAACAAAAAGTGATAATCTAGCATGAGCAAAAAGTTTTAAGAGCTTAGAATAAAAAGCTTTTAACGGATATAAACCAGAGATAAAAATCCAGAAGTAAAATAATGACAATAGAGTATAAGATGATGAATGGTGATAAAAGGAAATGTGTAGCTGGAATCATAGTAAGAGTGGTATCAGTTCAGGGGAGAAGCCATCCATTCTGGCAGGCCAATAAAATTTTGCTTAATAAATTTATACCTTGAATAAAATAATAAATTTATGCAAATTTATGCTTTGAATGAAAAGATGTCCAGATGCTAAGAAGTGTCCCCTAAATTTGTTTTCTTCTTGACAAAAGCCTGGGGGCAGAGTTCCACAGAGTCTTTCTCTCACCTTTCATTTGCAGCAACAGGACAGGTTGTAATTTGAGCACAACTTTCTAGACCTGTCAGTGAGGTTAAGGCCCTTGCAGAAGGATGCTGAGGAGTATCAGCAGAACCTAGCAAATTTGCAGCCATCTGGCCTCAGATGTGTTCCACTGGCAACTTCATTTTGTAAGGGGGAAATATATTTAAATTCAAAGTATTGTTTTATTTGTTCAAATAAACAACATACCCCCTCCTAAAGGAATAATTTCTCTTTTCTAATGACAACTCAATATTTATTAATATATCACTATGATTAGTTTCAGTCTTACTCTTATTTCAGTCCCTTGCTGTGATATAAAATATTACATTCTTACAAGAACTGCTACTTTGGCTGGACAGGATAACAAATATTGGTTTCACTTTTCCCCATGTTTCAGTCTTAATAAAATCCAAGTTCTCTATATTCAAGAAGATACTTCTTAAAATATATCACTCTTTGGTGGTCTCTGCTGATTTGGAATGATGGAGTAAATATACAGCCTGTTCTTATTTGAATTACAATTGGAAGTGTAATGTGTCTACTAAGCATCACATATGCTTTGAAATTGGGAATGAATGGCTGACGGAGGAGCATTATGCATATTGCATATGCACAGTATCACACAGCGAAGCTATGATTAAGAGAGGCAAGGAAAAGCCCCGACACTCAAAAGCATATGCCTGGGATAGAATAAGAGTCCTTCTGGATAGTCTTTTCAAATTACAGCCTATGGAATGCTTGAGTCACCTTTGTGTTCAAGTAAGAAAAAAAATGAATTTTTTTAAAAACACTGATTTTAACAACCTAATTTTCCTGATTTTCTGCTTTAGCGAAAAGTTCTACAGCAGGCATTGAAGAGGTAATTAAAGTCAAGATGTTCAGCGAATTAACTTCAATAGCATTGGAAGAGAAGATATAATGCTCTAGGGTATGTTGTATTTAGTACAATATGCTCAATATGATTTCGAGGAAAGAATTGAAAAATTAACAGATAGGGCATGCTGTTCTGCATCACCTTGGCATTGTTAAAGCTGGTACCTAAAATGTGCATTGTAACTCTGCATGCACATTAATAGTCCTTCAATCAACTTCAAGCATGCATGCCTCAGATTGACCTAGGTCTTAACTGAGTCATACAGGATAGACACATTTATAATGGGATATAGTCCTTTTCCTAAAGGGAAGGTCTTGATGACCTTCATTTGTCTTTTGTTTGTTTGTTTTGTGGTGAAAACATAAAATGTACCATTTTAACCACTTTTTAACGTACAGTTTAGTAATGTTAGGTATATTCACATTTTTGTGAAACAAATCCTCAGAACTTGATGGTAGCGGTGGCCTGTCTGGAACAGCCACTGCGAAGTCGGGAAGGCAAAGCCAGGGCTGTGCACTCCATAGAGTAGGTGGTAGCCTGAAACAGGCGAGGGCCCCACCCTCTGAGTGAGATGGGGTGGGAGCTCTGCCCTCCAGGGCACAGCTGCAGCTGCCCAGCCTTGGCTGTGGACCTGGGCATGCCTGCACTCACACGGGCCTGGGGAGCCCCCAGTGCTCACAGGCTCCGAAATGACCACTCCCGCTGTCTGGTCTCTCCCAGCTCCTGGCACCTGTTCCCATTTCGGAGCAAAGTTGTGGCTGAGCCCAGGCACTGTCACGACCCAGCCAGATGTGCACACACTTTGAGGTGATGCTGACACTCCAGCACCCTGCTGCTTCTGCCCCCTCTATACTTTGGATTTTGACGAGCATAGGAATGAAACTGAGGAGGGTTGAGGGCGGCTCGACATGGGACTCAGCATGAACAGCTTGGGTGCTGTGAATTACGTATAGATGGCAGCAGAAGACACTCATGCTCTTGGGTGGGAAAAGGTGAGTCCCCAGTGAAGACCCACTTTCAAGCCAAGGATGGCCTAAAGCATGGGGTGGGGCTCTCAGTTCCAGGTGGAGTCCACGGCCCAGAGTGAGAACTTATGGTGCTTTTTCTTGGCCCACCTGTAGCTGCCTGCCCATGGACCGATCAGCACACACTTCTTCCCTTTTGCGCCAAAAACCCTGAACTCAGCCAGACTCAGGCAGCTGCTCACTCCAGGTCTCGTTTTCGTGAGGGCTGCACGCTTGATGGGATGACCTGCCTGCAGATAGAAACTACCACTCCAGGTCTGCTCTCTGTTCAGGGATGCACACTTGTTGAGACAACCTGCCTGCAGAAAGAAGCTGCCCACTTTGGATTTCCTGATGGCTGTACTGGCACTCAATAAAGTACCTCTTCTCCTAGCTCATCCTTCAACTGTTTTTATGCCTTATTGTTCCTGGACGTGTGACAAGAGCTCAGGACCCACCAAATGGCAGCACTGAAAAAGCTGTAACATAAGCAGGTGAAACACAGCCCCTGCCCCACTGGCTACATTGTCAGTGATGCGGAGAGAGACGCTGTGGTCCAGACCTAGGGGATCTCCAAGCAAGGGCTATGACATCCTCTTTGGTGTCTTGTTTACATTAAATAACTATGAATGCCTCTCCCTACAACTTATCATAATCACCAGCATCTATGAATTCAACTACTTTAGGTACCTCAGACAAGTGGAGTCATGAAATGTTTTTTTTGTGTGACTGGCTTATTTTATTTAACATAATGTCCTAAAAGTTCATCCACATTATAGCATCTGACAGGATTTTCTTTCTTTTTAAGGTGACATAATATTCCATTGTACTGATATATTACATTTTGTTTATTCAACTCTTGAATATTTGGGTTGCATCAATTTCCCAACAATTATGAATAATGTTGCTATGAAGACTTGTGTGCAAATATCTCTGAGACCATACTTTCAATTTTTAGACATATACACAGAAGTGAAAGTGCTGAATCTTATGGTAGTTCTATTTTTAATTGTTTTACACACTTCTGTGCTATTTTCCACAGTGGTTGCATCATTTTACATGGCTACCAGGAGTGTAAAATTGTTCTAATTTTTCCACATTCTCACGAACAGTTGTTATTTTCTATTTGTTTAGTTTTTTTTCTTTTTTTGATATAAGACACTCTAATAAGTATGAAGTGATACCTGATTATTTTGATATCTGGTAGTTCTGATTTGTGTTTCTCTGATGATTAGTGATGTTGAGCATTTGTTTATATGTTTACATCTTTTTTAGACAAATGGCTATTCAAGTCCTTTATGTGTTTTTTTAATCAGGTTGTTTTTGTTTTGTTTAATTTTGTATTGACTTGTAGTATTTTTTTATAATATTCTAGCTATTAACCCCTTATTAGATGTATGATTTGCAAATATTTTCTTGCATTCTATAGATTGCCTATACACTCTGTTGATTGTGTTTTCTGATACAAAAAAGTATTTAAGTTTGATGTAGTCCCATTTGTCTGTTTTTTGTTTAGTTTCCTGTGCTATTGGTGGCATATCTAAGAAATCATTGCCAAGTACAGTGTCATGATTTTAAACTTGGTCTTTTAGGAATTTTATAATTTTAGTTTTCCATTTAGGTATTTAACCCATTATTTTGATTTAATTTTTGTAAATGGTATGAGATAGTGGCCCAACTTTATTCTTTTGCAGGTGGATCTCTACTTTTCTTAATACTACTTGTTAAAGAGACTGTCTTTTCTCCACTGAGTGGGCTTGGAACCCCTGTTGAGTTTGACCATATACACAAGGGATTACTTCTGTGCTCTCCATCCTATTCCATTGGTCTATTTTTCTGATTTTACGTCAGTATCACACTGTTTTCATTACTATAGCTTTGTAATATGCTTTGAAATCAAGAAATGTAAATGATCCATCTCTATTCTTTTTCAAAATTATTTTGACTACTTGGATTCCTTGACGTTATCTATATTTTTAGAATGAACTTTCTATTTTTGTTAAAAATGTCATTGGGGATTTTGATAGTGATCACATTGAATTTGCAGCTTGCTTTGGCTACTATGGAATAATATATAACCAGATGTTGTTTTATGGAATATTCTCTACATGTTTATTAGGTCTAATTTACCTATAGCATATTTAAGTCCTTTTTTTTTTATTATCTTCTGCCTAGTTTTACCCACTATTGAAGTCTCCCACTATTTTTGTATTACTATCTATTTCTTTCTTTGATTCTGTCAAAGTTTGCTTCATATATTTAAAAGTTCTATGGTTTGGCAAATAAAAATTTATAATCATTATGTCTTCTTGGTGAATGGACCCTTTAATCATTATCTAATTGCCCCTTTGTCTATTTAGCCTTTTAAAAATTAGCCTTTTTTAAATATTAGTACAGCCACTCCTGTTCTCTCTTGATTACCATTTGCATGAAATATATCTTTTCCCGTCCTTTCAATTTCAACCCATGTAAATCTCCAGATACAAAGCCTGTCTCTTATATATAGCACACAGTTGGATCCTATATTTTATAATCCATTCAGCCAGTCTCTCTTTTTCATTATAGAGTTTAATCTGTTTACATTTAAAATAATTATTGATAGTAAAGACATTATTACCACTTTATTTATTGTTTTCTATTTATCTTATAGCTTTTTTATCCCTCTTTTCATCCTTGTTTCCTGCCTTTGTGTTTTGTTGATTTTTTGTAGCAATATGTTGGATCCACTCTTATTTCCTTTTCTCTATATTCTATAAATTGTGTATCTGTATGATTACCATTGCAATTACATAAAGCATCTTAAAGATATAAAATTCTGTTTTAATCTAATAACATATTAATTTAAATCACATAAAAATCTCCATTCCACACTTTTAATGTTATTGTTGTTAAATTTTTATCTTTATATACTGTATACTTATTAACACTGATTTATAATTTAATGTTTTTTATCATTTAAATTCTGTGTATCAAAATTACTATAGTACAGGTTAGTACATTTGTTCATGTTTTTACCTTTGCCAGAAAACTTTATATTTTTTGTTAAGTTTCATGTTTCTAGCTAACATATTTCCATCTCAAATGGAAGGACCAACTTTAGCATTTCTTGTAAAGTGAGACTAGTGGTAAGGACCTCTATCTGCTTTTGTTTATCTGAAAAAGTCTTAATTCTCCTTTTTTTTTTTTTTTTTTGGCAACATCTTGCTCTGTTGCCCAAGCTGAGTGCAATGGCACAATCATGGCTCACTGCATCCTCAACTTCCCAGGCTCAAGCAATCCTCCTGCCTCAGCCTTCTTAGTAGCTAGAACTAGAGACACGTGCCACTCACACTTGGCTTAGTTTTTAAAAAAAATTTTTGTAGAGACAGAGTCTTGCGCTCTTGCCCAGGCTAGTCTTGAACTCCTGGGTGTGAACAATCTTTCTGCCTCTGCCTCTCTGCTTCACTTTTAAATACGGTTTTGTCAGATACAGCATTATTCCTTGCCTTTTCTTTTTTCTTTCAGGACTTTAATATCATCCCATCCCACTCCCTTCTGGCCTACAGAATTTTGCTGAAAAATCTGCTGATAATCTTATAGAAACTGCCTGGTGTGTGATGAATCACTTAATCCCTTTTCTTTTGCTACTTTCAAGACTGTCTTTGTCTTTGATTTAGGTAGATTGATTATAATATATTGCAGTATGGTACTCTTTGGATTTATTCTAGTTAGAGTTTTGTGAGCTTCTTGAACTGCATGTCTAGTTTTTTTCCTTGGATTTAGGAGATTTTCTGCCATTATTTCTACAGATTTTTTTTTCCTTTTTTCTCTTTCTGGGACTCCCATATTGGTTTGCTTGATAGTGTTTGATGAGTATTATGGCTTCACAAGTACCTAAGGTTCACTTCATTTTTCTTTATTTTGTTCTATTTTGTTTTTAACAAGAACTGAATCAAGCAGATTTTAATCAACTTTTTAGGATGAGGAAAAAATGATGTAAAATAAGTCACAAGAAATGCTTTCTTATACTTGAAACATTTTCAAGTTTTGTACAATGCTCACATAGCAAATGTGAAAAGCTTCAACACACCCTTATAACTTCTGCTGCAATAAATGTAACATGAAGCAAATGTACAAATTTCTTCTGTACTAATTTTAAAAGTTGAATTACTGAATTACTAATGGTTATGACGTTACTCTTATATACTTTTATTCATACACTTTAATGAGATCATTGTCTGTCATGAAGCCATCAAAAACCTTATAGTAAATTGCATAGGTTTATAGTACAATTTAGACTCTATCTCCTTAGAATTAGCCACTTTTCTGACTGCTTTCCTGAAATCTTCCTTTACTACAAGGAAGACTTGCAAACAAATTGCAAATATATCTGCTTCAGTACAAACATTTATCAGGGTCTGCTTCGTTAAAACCATCTGAAAACTTCACAAAATTGCTTTACAATCTATTTCACCATGTTTTGAAATGGGATCCACATGGATTTTCAGTATGTCTTATTTTGCTTGTTCAGTTGGCAAATTGATATATATTTTTCTATGTAATCTTGAATGAAGCAAAGCAGGATCCAGGGAATCTGTTGCTGAGGCACAAGAATCTCTTGAATATGGAGGCAGAGGTTGCAGTGAGCCAAGACTGCACCACTGCACTCCAGCCTGGGTGACAGAGTGAGACTTTTGTCTCAAAAAAAAAAAAATCCTACTGGCTTTTTCTTATATATTTGGTAGAACCGGTCTGAGAATCTATCTGGTTTTGGGCTTTTTCTGGTTGGTAGGCATTTTATTATTAATTCAATTTTGGCACTCATTACTTGTCTGTTCAGTGTTTGAATTTTTTCCTGATTCAGACGTGGGAGGTTGTATGTATTTGTTTCTAAGAATGTGTTTATTTCTTCTAGGTTTTCTAATTTGTGTGAACACAGGTGTTCATAACAGTCCCTGAGGATTTTTTTTTTTAAATTTCTGTGATGTAGGTAATAATGTCTCCTTTTTCATTTATAATTGTGTTCATTTGGCTCAATCTCTCTTTTTTTCTTTATTAGTGCAGTTAGTGGTCTACCTATCTTATTAATTCTTTCAAGAACCAGCTCCTTAATTCATTTATCTTTTGTTTGGTTTTTTGTATCTCCATTTCCTTTAATTCAGCCCTGAAATTTGTTATTTCTTGTCTTCTGCTAGCTTTGGGATTAGTTTGCTTTTCTCTAGAGATGAAATTAGGTTAATTTTGGATGTTTCTAAATTTTTGATGTAAATGTTTAGTGTTATAAACTTCCCTCAAAATACTGCTTTTGCTGTGTTCCAGAGATTTCTGTATGTTGTATCTTTTTTCTCATTAGTTTCAAAGAATTTCTTAATTTCTGCCTTAATTTCATTATTTCCCCAGGAATAATTCAGGAACATGTTATTTACTTTTCATGTATTTATATGGTTTTGAGTGACTTTATTAGTATTGATTTCTGTTTATAGTGCCGTGTAGTCCAAGAATGTGGTTGACATTATTTCATCATTTCTGTTTTAGTTTTTGATGAGGGTTGTTTCATGCCCCGTAGTGTGGTCTACTTTAGAGTAGGTGCCATGTGGCAATAAGAAAAATCTATATTCCATTGGTCTTGGGTGCAGAGTTTTGTAAATGTCTATTAGGTTCATTTCTTTAAGTTTTAAGATCCAGAATATTGTTGTTCATTTTCTTTCTTGATGATCTATTACTGTCAGTGGGATGTTAATGCAGATAATTGAAACTGGACCCCTTCCTTATACCACATATAAAAATTAACTCAAGTAAAGACTTAAATCTAAAACTGAAAACTATGTAGACAATGAAAGATAAACTAGGAAATACCATTTTGGACATAGGAGCTTGCAAAGACTTCATGACGTAGATGCCACAAACAATTACAACAATAACAACAAAAATTGACAAATAGGACCTAACTAAAGAGCTTCTGCACTGCAAAATAAATTATCAACAAATTAAATAGACAACCTACAGAACAAGAGATAATTTTTGCAAACTATATATCTGACAAAAGTCTAATATCCAGGATCTATAAAGAACATAAACAAATTTACAAGCAAAAAACAAACAGCCCCATTAAAAAGTGCTCAAAGAACATGAACTGACACTTTTCAAAAGAAGACCTGCACACATCCAGCAAGCATATAAAAAAAACGTTCAACATCACTAGTCAATAGAGAAATGCAAATCAAAACAACAATGAGATGCCACCTCACAGCAGTCAGAATGCCTATTATTAAAAAGTCAAAAAATTATAGATGCTGGTGAGATTGTGGAAAAGAGGAAATGCTTATGCACGGCTGGTGGGAAAATAAATTAGTTCGGCCATTTTGGAAAGCAATTTGGTGATTTCTCAAAGAACTTAGAACAGAACTGCCATTTGATCCAGCAGTTTTATTATTCATTACTCAATTTAATTATTGAGTATTGATCAAGAAGACTTGATCAGGGAAAATAGGAACTGTCAAACATAAAGACAGAAAATTTGAAATGACTAAGTCAGAGGAGCTAAAAAAAACTGTGAAGTTTCTCATCATGGCAGACCCTAGAGATAAGCTACTTCAGGACTACCACTGGAAGCTACAGGAGCCTAAGGAAATTGATGCCATCTTAAGGAGTTAAAGGAACAATTAACTCTAGAACTTCTTTTTTTTTTTTTTTTTTTTTTTGAGACAGAGTCTCACTCTGTCATAGAAGCTGGAGTGCAATGGCGCAATCTCAGCTTACTGTAACTTCCGCCTCCCTGGTTGCAAAACAAAAATACCTCTTCCTGTCTTTGCCTACTGAAGTCACGAAATGAAGACCCCTCATCACTCAGGCTGATCTGATCATATTATATTCCTTTTTTTTTTTTGAAATAAATCTTTCTCTCCTTGAGATCTTCCCATAGAACTGGAGCTGTCATATATTTTTCACTTCTTTTTTAAGGACTTCCAAACTCTGCCACCAGTACAGGCATGGCTGTTCCTCACTGATACTGCCTGTTTCTGGCTCCCCCAAGAGCACAGGGATCCACAGCTGCAGTTTGGGCAACTGGAGCGAAGGGTGGGTCTCCTGCCTGCTCTGCAGAGAAGGAGGCCTGGGTCTGCAGTTGCAGTTTGAGGCTCCCACCCCAAGAAGGGGTGGGACTCCCACCAGCTCCATGGAGTGTGCAGCCCCAGCCATACAGCCGATGGCAGCAGCTGTTGTCATCAGTGCCACACATCACAAACTTCTCTACCCTTTTCACTGGAATCCCTTCTTGTTTTACACTGACCTGGGTGCTGTAGCTTCATATTTCATCTCTAGAGTTCTAACAGATATTGCCATTGGTATTTTGTTGGTATCTGGATGTCTTTGTGGAGGAATAGTGGTCTATAGCTTTCTAACCTGTCATCTTGCTGTATACCACATTTGTTTTCTTTTCAACAATTTTTTTTAACTTATGTCAGGTTTTAGATAATCTTCTAATAGATTCCCTACCTTAATTTTTGCCATCACCAATCAAATATTTAAATTACTAATTGGATCATGTTACTTCACTGCTTAAATTTTTGAAGTAGTCTCTTTGTCTACAGTGTAAATTTCAGCCTCAGGCACATACTTCACCTGGCCTTCCAAGACACATACCCCATCTAAATTTTTCTCTTCATCATCTAATTCCCTCTTCAGTTCATGAAATTTTGCACCAACAAATGTCTTCTTTATTATTCTGTTAATTAATATTTTCACTCTTTTATGATTTAAGTTATTTTACCTGTCAGGGTCATCTCCTCTTTTAACCTTCCCCTACTTATCTTATGATCTACTCAGATTTTGGCTCCTAGGTGAACTGGACCTATTTCAGTTGAAGCAAATGATTTCTCCATGCTCCTGAAAATGCTCTGCCATGGCATTCCTCAAAATATGTATACTTGACTTACTTACTTGTATACTTGACTATTTTTCCCTTTTCTATTATCTATACTTAACATGAATTCCACACAGTAGGTGCTCAATAATTGTCTACTGAATAGATAAGTAAAATAATTGCCCTGAAAGGTACTGTTTCATATTTCCCCAGAACCTCTTTTTTTAAAAAAAAAAAATTTACAGGCTGGGTGCAGTGGCTCACGCCTGTAATCTCAGCACTTTTGGGATCTGCCAAGGAGGGCGGATCACGAGGTTGGGAGTTAGAGACCAGTCTGGCCAACATGGTGAAACCCCTTCTCTACTAAAAATACAAAAAAAAAATAATAATAAATAACCAGGTGTGGTGGCATGCACCCGTAGTCCCAGCTATTCTGGAGGTTGAAGCAGGAGAATCACTTGAACCCAGGTGGCAGAGGTTGCAGTGAGCTGAGATCATGCCACTGCATTCCAGCCTGGGCAACAGAGCGAGACTCCATCTCAAAAATAAATAAATAAACAAATAATGTACAACTAAGTTTAAATAAGATGCTTATTTTAATTGAGAGCTTTTTACTCCACAGAAACTACAAACTTGCCTCTCAGAAAATAAAAAATTTCATTTGAGATATTTATTTTCAATATTTTAACACCAACATAGCAGACATGAAAAATGAGTCTCAATGTTTAGTGAATTCAATAGCTCAATACTTTCATGTTTTGACAATGTCTTAAAAGAGAAAAGAAAATGAAAATGACAGTTTTATTTTTGCTGATGTTACTTAGAGATAAGAATGTTTCTTTTCCTTTCTTTTCTCATTGATCTAAAAAATTGTCTTCCAGATTTAAATTCTTAAGAATTATCTTCCTGAATTATTTTTTCATTTTTCAAAGGAAACGTATTCTGTCCCTTGTTCAGTCTTGCTTTAAGATGCCAATAATCCCTTTCTGCTAACTCTGCCCAGTTATGTGCTCAGGCTTTCATCCACCTTGAATTTAGTACATCCCAAATATAAGCTCCACTATGGAAGCCACATTTTAATACTTAATGGTCTATCCTTGGTGCCCTGAAATATCCAGCTAGCAATTAAGAGTGGACATCTTGTAAAAGTTTTAGTGAATATTAATGCATACTATCTCTTTTTGTTTGTTTTAATATTTTTATCTTCCTATCCACAGTCCGTGCTATTGGGCCTATCTTGCACTAGTCTGTGTATTGGTTTTAAATTCTGTCTCACCTCTTCCTGCTTCCAGTGACTGCCAGCATTGCCTAATTTGTGATGGTGTCACCTTTATCTCTGTTGTCAGTGGTCACCTTACCTACCCCTGTCTGTATGAAATTTCACTTTGTCTTTCTTTTATAAAGATAAATATAATTGCATTTAGGGCCTATCTGTCTAACACAATAATCTTCCCATATCAAGATCCTTAAGTTAATATTTTGCCATATAAATCAACATTCACAGAGTTCATGGGTCAGGGGACGTTTTTAGCCTACCGTAGTCTGTTTCTAAAGGACTTGTGCCAAATCTCTAATTAAAGAGTACTGTACAATTAGATGAGTAATATTCTTGATAATGATATGCACAAATAAAATGTTTTAGAACTTTGGTCTGTAATTAATTTCTAAAACTGCAGATTTGCCTTTCCCCTTCAGTAACAAAATATGCTTTTTTTTTTTTGGTTTTGGTTTTTTTTTCTAAGACAGAGTTTTGCTCTTACTGCCCAGGCTGGAGTGCAATGGCTTGATCTCGGCTCACTGCAACCTCCGCCTCCCGAGTTCAAGCAGTTCTCCTGCCTCAGCCTCCTGGGTAGCTGAGACTATAGGCATGTGCCACCATGCCCAGCTAATTTTGTATTTTTAGTAGAGACAGTGTTTCTCCATGTTGGTCAGGCTGGTCTCTAATTCCTAACCTCAGGTGATCCACCCACCTCAGCCTCCTAAAGTCCTGGGATTACAGGCGTGAGCCACCATGCCCAGCCAACAAAATATTCTACTTAGGAATTTGAGTGATTGGAACATTTTGAGTGAAATTCCAATGTGAATTCTTTATGTTTCTAACATAACATTAAGCACAAAATAATTTCATAATTATTTTACTTATTGCAAAATATATTTAATGCATGACGATTGATGGGAAATGTCACTGCTAACTACTGAGTATGTTACCAAAAATTTGTTTTTCCTTTTATCCTGAGGAAGAATAAATAGGATATACAGATGTAGGTAAGAAACCTGTGACACTTTTAATGTGGTTAAAATTTTGGCTGTGTAACATTCAAGTAACTGTCTTTGGAGGTATTTTAGAAAGTAATGCAAAGGTACAGGCAAGGCAAGGGTAGAGAAGCCAAACGTGGATTTGGAGAGCAGAGCTTAGTTCCTACTTCAAAGGCCTGGAAATCGCCGTGTGTTTTTTAGCAAAGAGAATGTTTGGAGAGGCAGGTGGACAGGAACGCACAAAGATAGCCACAAAACTACTTGATGCCCCAGTGTCTGTGGATAATCTGGAGCAGTTCCCAAATACTGGTCTGTGAACCAGTCCAGGTACTCAGACTCTTCCAGGTCTGTGAGGAAATGGTAAATGCTCTATAAGAACAGCGAGTGTAAACTCATTTACATTCATCAAAGAAATAAATATCTTCAAAGAGCTAAAGTTTGAAGTTTAAAGTAAATCTTCTATACAGATATTAAATCCTTTCCATTTTTTGATGGCAAATGATATTTCTTTTTTGATATAATGGTGAGCACATTTACCATAGTGCTATACACAGGATGTTCATATAGCTTCTAGAGGTATTTAAGTGCATGGGAAATACAATGGCCCCACTATTGTAGTAGATATTGTCAGCTGTGGCCACATCATATTCATTTTTCCCTTTCCTGAGAACACCCTGATCTCCTTTTAACAAATATGTTTCTTTGTGTATAGGCTTGGCAGAATGATAAATTCAGATACTCATGTTCAACTCTAAGAGGCTTTGGTACCAGATCTATTCTCTTCCCATCATAGTACAAACTATGAAGCAGATGCAGGGCAATTGGAGACTCATTTTTTTTTTTTTTTGGAAGCACCCTGGTTGAATGTTTGCTGCTGTGGCTTCTGTTCCTTGGCTGGGTGAAAGCTTTCCCTTCCACTCCCCAATCCCAGTTATCCCTCTAGTATATAATTTCCTATTTAATTTGTCCAGATTTTTCTTTAATTGCAGGCATACCATAAACTAGCTGATATGTTTACCAAATACCTGTACAAACTTGCAAGTAATTGCATCTTTTCTAGAGCTGATAATAAAACCTGCTTCAGAGGGTCAAGAAAATTAAATGAGTTATTATCTATAAAGTACTTAGCATGTGGTTAACTATTTTCCTATCATCATTGTCACTGCCATATAAGTTGCACAATCACAAGGCAAAAAAGACATTAAAAAAGAGGAGTGCCTTCCCAATGTCTATCAGGTATTCTTATAAAAGCTGATAGAGTGAAAGGATAAAAGCCTAACACTTTACCCTCATATGTCCAACAGCCACCTTTAAAATCAATTTCTAGGCATAAGGCATGACCTTGGCTTGAAAATAAATTGAATTAATTTGCAGTACCTGCTTCTAAGCCTTGCTTTTTAATGTTGACTCTCACTCACTCAATATCTTCAGCACTTTGGCTTTTTTTTTCAAAATCCCCACATAATTCATTCAAATAAGATTCTCCAGGACATCAAAATTGTTCAATTTAGTGGACTCTCTTGACAGTGGGTTCTCTATAACAAAGTGCTTTCTTTCTCAAACTGTGTAGAAATCAGGGAAATAACATCTTAATTCCCCTCCTCAATCCAGGCACTAAACCAGGCAAAAATAGAGAAAACAGAGTAAGTGGCTGCTTACTCTGACTGAATATATGATAGAATTTATTAATAACCTGATTAAACAATCAATCAATCAATCAATCAATCTGATGATCTCTTGTCCCTGGATAATAAATTACCAAATTAAAGCAGAAGAAAATGTGAACGCAGTCTAAAAAGCAACAAAATATTATTTTACTCACTTTATACTCTTTGCGCTTTAATCTCATGCTTTTTTTAATGTGGTGTTTGATTCCAGTGGGCAATTTGAATATATGATGGGTTTCTTTTCCCATAAAGTAATTAGGGTGTCTCGATAGTAAGCCAAACTGAAGAGCACATGCTGATTAAAGGCTTCTGCTTTCACTTACAAAGAGCCAACCTTAAATCTCTTCTTCTCCTCCCTATGGTGCAAACTGCACGTAATTGGGAATGTTTCTTACAGGAACTAGAGAAAGCACTTGTGCAGGAATTTCACTACATCGAGCTCACTGAACTTGCCCCACCTAGCGCCTTTATGGCTCATCTACAAGGAATGGAAGTCACATGGGCACTCACAGTGCTCAACTGTTATACTTGGACCTGGGATAAGGCTGCTCAAGAGAGTAGTATTTTTGCCCAGCAGCCTAAGTACGATGCCTGTAAATACAGAGAGACGTAGTTTTGGATTATTATTTTACGTTGCCTTTTTGTCTTCAGATATTTTTCAGAAAAGAGACCTTTTTATTACACATAGATATCAATAGCTTATATTCACAAACAGTCTAGTTGTTATGGCTCAGAATCATACTGTTTGATTGCATGTTTCCTTGAAAACTGACAAATTTGGGATGGGAGGAAGAGAGGTGGCTCTATTAAAAAATAAAAATAAAAAAAGTTAAGAAAAGGAAAATATACTAGTGACTGCTCTGTCCTGCTTTCCTTACTGCTTTTGGCTTCACATCTACGTGGGTTTTACTTAAGAACACAGAGTGAAATAGGTCTAGCTGTTTCCCAGGCTAGCACCTTTAGCTAGCATAGCCTTTTCATCAGGTCTAAGAAGACATAGGGATTACCTCCTTTCGCAGACGTTTAGCTTGAGTTGAAAGGTTTATGGATAGCTTTCACCTTCCTGCATGAAGATTCAGGCAGTGCTATTTTCTGCAGCATGACAGACAGCATAGTTGTCATTCATTCATTTATTATGAGATTAGTGCCTTATAAAAATGTCCCTGGCAAGTTAGCTAGCTCCTTCTACCATGTAAGGACCAATGAGAAAGTGCCGTTTATAAACAACAGAGCGAGCCCTCACCAGACACTAAATCAGCCAGTTCCTTAATCTTGGACTTCCTAGTCTCCAGAACTGTGAGAAATAACTTTCTGTTGTTTGTAAATTACTCTTTTTTTTTTTGGCATATTGTTAGGGCAGCTCAAATGAACTAAGACGAGTGTAAGCACTGAGAGCTAGAGATCATTGGAATCCATGTCGGAATCTGACTACTTTACTACCAAATATTAGAAATTCTATTTTCTTTTGTATCCTGGGCAATATGCAGCCCATATTGTTTTAGCTGTCTAGTGACTCCTCAATCATCCTCTCAAAAGTCCTTTCAACATCACTTAAATTATTTGACTTGTCCTTTTTCACTCTTTATTCTCTTAAACTACATCTGTATAATCATTTCTTACAGTTGCAACTACCTTCTCTGTGGTGATAAATCTCAATCTACATCTCTAACCCAAATTTCTTAACTGAGTTCTAGATACTATATATGACTAATCAATTAAACCTGATATTCTTTTCCATACACCACCCACAGAGACCTGCATCCCATCGTATCCAAAAGTGAGATCACCATCCTCACACTCCTCCTCCAATATTTTCAGTTCTGGAACACAAAAGTTAGACACCTGAGAGTCCTTTTAGATCCCTTCATCACTCCACACTGCCAGTGAGTCACAGAGTCCTTTGATTTTGGCTCCAAACATGTCTGTTCAATTAATCACTTTCTGTTCTTAGACTACTCATTGTATTTCCTTGTTCCCATGAACATTTTAAAGGAATTAATACAAGAGCGTTGGCACTCTTCCATTTGTTACTCTCAAAACGTTAGCAGATATATATTAACAGCAGGGTTGGCTAGATACTTTGTGAGGCCCTGGGCAAAATGAAAATTAGGACCCTTGTTCAAAAGTTGGCAAAAAGTTCTATTACCGATACTAAACATACATTTCTTTTCTTTCACAGTCTCTCCTCTCTCTCTCTCTCATTCTCTCTCTCACTCTCTTCCCTAATGAAGATTTTTAGTTTTATTTTTATATTTCATTTAACGTCACACTCCCTCCAGCATGGGAATATTTACAGGGTGAGTGAGGAACCTCACAGTCACCCAGATCCAGCCCCATGATTTTCATATGGCATGTGCACAGCCCACCAGCATAATTTCTCTTCCTAATACCTGACAGATATGCCCTGGTGGAGTTGAGAAAGGCACTCTCCTTTCCCATGGATCTCACCCCCAACACATAAACCAGTGACCACCAAAGGATAGGGGTATACTAACAATGGCCATACACTTATGCTTTTCCTCTACACATTGCAGAGTTTTACTGGATTAAAAAATTTTTTATTCTTTTTACTTCTTAATGGTTTCAAAATTATACATTATTTGCCATTCTTCTCTTGACTTCTTGACTTCTCTTAAAATGTATATATAAACACACAAATATACACACACAGGTATGTTTTCCTACCTATTCCCAACCTTAAAACAAAACCCTTAATTGATTTTTACCTACCTTTTCCTTTTATATTTCTTAAATTTGAGTACCACTATTCCTCTGAGTTCTATTTTCTTCTAATTTTGGAAATCATTTTTTGTTCCTTTGAAGTGAATCCTCTGGTTTCTTCTAGATAAATGTTTTGAGTCATTACATGCCTAAAAAAGGCAATCATTCCCCAGTCTACACATGGTCTTAGCCAAAAGGCTGAGAAGGGATCATTCCCCAGTCTAATTTGAGTGATCATATACCTAGATAACACCCTATCTTTGCAGACACCATTTTGTTTTCTCTCATTCTGTGTTGTTGCAGGTAAGAAATCTAAGGCTATCTGAGTCTCATTTCATTGTAAGTAGAATGTTCTTGTTTTAGCCTAGTTTTTTAACTTTAAAGATTATTTAACTTATAATTGAGGTTCAAAAATTTCACCTGATTAAGTTCAGGTGTGAATGTTTTACTTTTTTTGCTCAGTCCCTGGCAGACCTATTTAATCTGAAAACTCAGGTCTTTACCAAGATGCCCCGATAGCGTGCATTCTTGAGTTATAGAATAAGAATCTTTTCTAAAGATGGCAGTAGGTGTCTAGTTGGTTGTTATTAAAATCTTCACAGCCTTGCCCTCCTTTAATGCCTTCATAAATCCTTCATAATCATTGCTCATCGGGCACATGTAAGCATGCTGTGCTATGAAACCTATGACAATTATTACTTATGGCTATTAATTTCTATCAAACTCTACCCTGTGGGAGTAACCAAACCCCTCTTTTTGTGTAGGACATAGCTCGGAAACTAGTCGGTGATCATCCAGTGGCATACTGCTCATTAATGAATTTGATACAATTTATCAACGACTCATTTTGTACAAGCCCCTGGTTGGGCAAGAATTTTATGTAAATGAACAGGTTGAATCCACCTGGTATGAAGAAATCAAGGCCACGTTAAGACTCTGTCACTAAAATCTTATGGAATATTCTGTTTCTCTCTTGTCCTACGGATATTAAATCATCACCTGACCTTATTGTTTACCTGGGTTTTATTTTTCCAGCTGGTCATACTCTCGTTGATCTGCTCTCATTATAGGAATACCTCTATCTGTATGTACTTCTTATTTTGTGTGTGTTTACTGCTCCTTGGGAGATTTTTGAGTGCTGGAGTCATTGGCTCTGGCTGCATAAATTGCTGAGCTGAAGCTGCAGATTTGGAGCTGTCTCAGCCGCACTCTCTGGGTTATAAATGATGCTGTCTAACTGGAGGACACTGCATTAATGGGCATTATGGATAGGCCTGTTCTATTTCAGAACCATGATTTTCAAGCCAATCACTTGTATCCAAGACAGGGGAGATGTAGAAGGCTGTGGTAGAGGGGAAAGACTTTACCCGTTTTTTAGAAAAAAAAATAACATAGGAAGTGACCAGATATGTTAGAAATTGAAGAGAGTCAAGGCATGCTGGTGAAACAACATCATACAAAATATTTTTGCCAAATAATCTATTAAACCTCACTGTTTCATTTTACTTTATGTGATACCTTTTAAAAAATCTTTATTTTTCAAAGATGTGTCAAATTCTTTCTCTTTTGAGGGAATAAAATGGAAGTATACTGTGTATGATAAGGTTAAAGTACATTTTAAAGCTAAACGGAAGCAAGGGAAAGCTGTCCTGAAGCAGACAAAGATGCAGAAGAAAGAGACAAGATAGATGGTTGACTCTGGTTCACTGTAAGTCAGGGAAGTTGCTTTTAGAGTTCGCTATTAGGAGGGTAATGAGAAGGCATATGGAAGTGACTTGCCAGGTTAATGTCCTTAATGTACTTGCTTTATTGTTTTATTTACTCTTGTTTCTTCAAGGTAAAATTACAAGAATTAAAATACATCTCAAGAAAATCTATAATAACTATATTGAAAACAGAGGGAGGAATATTAAGTCAAAGAGCTTAAGACTTGGAGCTTAGGACATCAGGGTTGTTTCCTCTCCTGACACTGCATGTGATCTTAAGTATGTTATTTTACCCTTCTAGACTGGATATTTCCTCATCTAAAAGGAGCTTGACAATAGTTCTCTTTCCCTGATGTTGAAGGATTAATGCCATGTTGTATTTTAGTACCAAGCACAGAACCTGACACATTGTAAGTGATGAATAAATACCTTTTTCTTTTGTTCTATCCTTCCTGTAGATCACTTCCCATTAGTTCTGCCTGCTACTGGTTTCGTTTTTCAAATATATGTTTTATGCAGCGTGTTTTGTTTTGTTTGTTTTGCTTCCAGTCCGGTGTTCAAAGTTAGCACTTGAGGTTCACAGTATCTGTCTTTGAAATTCTCTGTTTCCTCTGGAATGTTGAGATAATGGAGTAAATCACAATACAAGTTAGGTCTTATAAACCAGGGCAGCATTCGTTTATTCAGCCTTTACAGTGTGGCTGAAGGAAAATAGTGGGTCATTTTCACACTGACAATTTTGAAGGCACCTCTGCTAAGACTAAAATAATTTGAGAAAGAGGATCATTTTAAGCTAATGACATTCAGAAATGTTCTCAATTTAGAAACCTTGTTCTAAGTATCAGGTACAACTCACACATCACAGAAGATAACAAATCAACCTGATTTCAGATCATTTAACATAAGAAAAAAATGACCAGGAAGCTCTATGTCATTGTAATTTTCACCATTTATGTCAAGAAGGATAAAGATAGAGGATCAGAAGACTAAAATCTAACCTAATCAATGAAGTTCCTCCTGGCTAAAGAACTGGAGGGATATTGTTAAAATCCTTAAGGAAGGAGCAATAAGATTTCAAGGTTAAGCTTTTGAGACAATAGACACTCAAACATTAAGAACATCATGGCATGATTAGTTCCCAAAAGGATTTACACAGGTTCCCTAAATTGATCTCACTTCTTATTTTTTTCTTGTGTCTTAGGAGTAGAGTGTGATTATGAAATGACGAAGCCTCCTTATGCAAAGCACAGGTGCCTAGGCTCAACTCCAGTTCTTACCATGGAATTACAGTCAGTAAGCCATGCCAGCATGTCAGTAAGGCAATGTAATGTTTAGCAAACAAATAGTAAGAACAATTTGAGTTAAATATTTTTCTCTCTTAGCTGCTGGATGGCAAAATCTGATGTGTAGAACAAGCCTCTGTACTAGGACTTGTACTATATCCTCCCTGCTGATTGGAAGTTATGGCAAAAGAGTTTAATTTATGAATGAATTTTTGTGGCAAAATCATCTGGCGGCATCATGGAAAAAGCAGCAACAGATTGCTTCTGTAAGGTGCTGGGTGATCACATGGTCAGCTGACATCTGCCACAGAGCGCTAATGTCTGACCATGAAACCAAGAGCAAGTGATGTAAGACGTCATTGGCTCTTCATGGGCTTTTCAGCTAAGGATTTTGTGCACCGTCTAACTTACCCCCAAACATACTTTAACATCTCTCATGTGTTTGCATTGACAGGCCTATAGGTTGACTTTATCCTAACATATATTAGAAGCACAGTAACACCTAGCAGATATTCTATAAACAGTATTTATGGAAGTCATATATCCCCATGGTGATCACACCATGCAATGTGTAGCATGGCCACAATTAAGGAAATC
Organism: Cacajao melanocephalus; assembly: GCA_963573385.1. NCBI lineage: Eukaryota > Metazoa > Chordata > Mammalia > Primates > Pitheciidae > Cacajao > Cacajao melanocephalus. Next base: position 960 of record CAUYLG010021010.1, on the reverse strand, counting down.
TATGACAGGTGCATTGTTTTATGAGGTGTCATCTGGGTCCCAAGCAGGAAAGTCATAAGCCCATAGTGTTTAGATGTTCCCTTTTTAATACATATGATTTATTCACCAAGGCAAGTTACCTCAACAAGTATCTGTTCTTTGGTGTGTTTTTTTATTTATTCATTCTTTATTTTCTTCATTTTTCTCTTCATGACTGCCTTTTATTTATTTATTTATTTTACTTTTTCACTGCATTTACCTAGAAGTTGTATGTACCTTAAGCCAAGTAGACAGTGACAATAGTAAAAAATAAATTTAAAAAGCACTAATTATTTGTGAGACATAATGCTAAGTGCAATGAGGAATATAGTTACAAAGTCCTTATTCTCAAGGAAGTTATCCTAGTTAAACATGAAAATTTGTACACACATATGTAGAGCCACTTAATGATGGTAATACATATCAAGGGATACTATGGAAGCTTAGAAAGAAAAATTTCACTGGCTCCCTTACACAAAAAAGTTTGCGTAAGAAAACAACTGACCGTTGAATTGGGCCTTGAAGAGTAGATAAAGTTTTACAGAGAGAAATAAACAAAGGATAAGAATTCAAAATAGATGGAATAAAATAGAAAAAGGGGAAGAAAACTGGGAGTTGGGGGGTGAATCTCCAAATTTTAAAGTATTTTTAAGAAACTGTTACTAGAGGTTGGTGATATAATTAATAGCAAAATCAAACTAAATAAAAACAAAAATGGAAAAAGCAGGTGGTAAATGATTTGGAAATACAGTGATAAATAGTCTCTATACATATTGATTTTTTTTATTTTTTATTTTTTGAAGGAAAGAAAGTGAGAGTGAAAGAAAGGAAGAAAAAGAATGTATGAGAGAAAGAAAGAGGAAGAAAAAGAGGGAGAGAGAACAGGATTCTTGTTCTACTGCCCAGGCTAGAATGCAGTCTAAAAATGGGTATTAAAAACCT
>CAUYLG010021009.1:0-52469 GCA_963573385.1 Cacajao melanocephalus | reverse complement strand
GTGTCCTGTGGGGGGGGGGTGGGGGGGGGTGGGGGGGGGTGGGCCTCCCCGTCTTTCTTTATTGTCTTTTTTCGTTTTTTTTTCTCCCCCTGGTGGGGGGGGGTGGGGGGGGGGGGGGAGGTGCTTCTGACATTCCGTGGGGTTGTGAATTCTTTAAATCACCTTCTGGGCGGTGTTGAGGGGGTGGGGCTGGGGTGGGGGTGAGGGGCTCCGGACATTCCGAGGGCTAGGGGACTTTTTGACATTCTGATTGTTACTTAAGTGGTTCACAAAAGTCAAGATTAGCATTTGTTTACACATTGTCTGGGTAGGGTGGAAATTACAAGTCGCAGGGGCCGAGATGGCGTGGGTTTGGACTGCTTGCCTGTCACGTTTGGGTTATGGAGAGCAGTTTCAACAGAAAGCCGAGGTATGGTTGAGGTATGCAGTTTTATGGGGCTTTTACCATGTCACACTTTTAGCGAAGACCATTTCCTCCTTGAATACATCGACATCCTCAGCTGGTGAGAACAGGGTTTCTGAGGGCCTGCCCTGAGAATGTCAGAGCCTAAAGCCTGGTGTTGTTAGAAACCACCATGAGGGTGGATGCTCAGGGATTGGTTGGGATCAAGCCATAGGGGAGCTGAAAGCAACCCTCACAGCCCTTCATCACCTGCCACTTCCCTGCTGCTGATACTCAGGTCCTGGTCTCAACAAGGGGACCGTGGAGAGACACTGTGTTCCCACAGGCTGAGGGGCCCCTCTGCAAGCATGGTGGGAAGACCCATTACTTTTTCTTTATTAGCCAGCTTCAGCTCTGGTCTGAGATGAAAGAGGGGGTAACTACTACCAGGAGAAGAGATCAGGAATCTCATTATCACAGTAATCCAGCTGCTGTGTGCTGAAAGACCTGTTCCTCCTGGCAGCCTGAGGACATCTATAGGTTCCTCCTTGGCTTCACAGACAGGTTTCTGCCAATGGAAATGGTATCTTGACTTATTTATAACAGTAACCATCATACTCTTATGTTTGCATAGTCTGACTCAACTTTGAAACCTCTTTTACATGCCTGATGTCATTGACTCCTCCCTATAACGATGGAGGTGGCAGGTACTGCTAACCTCAGCATGGATGTTCTGGAAGGAGAGCCAGGATTTAGACTCCAGCTCTTAGATGTCAGTGCTCCTTCTATTGATTACAGCTTTCTTTTCTTTTTTTTTTTTTTGAGATGGAGTTTTGCTCTTGTTGCCCAGGCTGGAGTACAATGGCACAATCTCGGCTCACTGCAACCTCCGCCTCCCAGGTTCAAGTGATTCTCCTGCCTCGACCTCCCAAGTAGCTGGGATTACAGACATGTGCCACCACACCCAGCTAATTTTGTATTTTTAGTAGAGACAGGGTTTCTCCATGTTGGCCAGGCTGATGTTGAACTCCCAACTTCAGGTGATCCACCCGCCTCGGTCTCCCAAAGTGCTGGGATTACAGGCATAAGCCACTGCGCCTGGCCTGATTATAGCTTTCTAATGGCTGTATATGGTTGCCAATAAGGAAAGCAGCTTGTCTGAGAATTGCAAAACCATTTATTATTATTATTATATCTCTTCTCAGTAATAAAGGCAATGTTAGACTGCTTATTGTGTGTAATACCCACTTGAAGGGCTTCACACTTAACCTTCACAACCAACAGTAAGAGAAGGGCTATCCTTAGTCCCATCTGTCAAAGTCACCCATGAGATCCTACCAGGAAGATGAAGAGATGTGGGTCATATGAGACACCTGCCCTGAATGGCACATGGTTCGGTACAAACACACCTCAAGAGTGCTGTTCGCAGGCCACTATTGCACTGAGGGATGTATCGAGGTGCCCACTTGGGCCCGTCCTCTTCCACGTTGTGTCTGAGCACTTGGAAAAATATTGGCATTGATGGCAGGCTGATCGAGTTTTCAGGTGGTAGATTTGGGAGGGAAAGCAGATTATGTTAATGAATCAGAGTCCAAAAAGATCTCAACAGACTGGAGCAGTAGACTGAATCCAACAAGATGACATTTTTAAAGGATACCTGTGGATATGCAGCTTGGCAGCAAAATGTGTGAAATAAAACTTAGGGATGAGGCAGCTATCAGAAATTTAAAAATCTAGATTGGATCTCTAGCTACATTAATAGGAGAATAATGTCCGGAACAGACCACGAGGAGCTGGTCAAACCCCACCTGTAACGCTGAGTTCCCAAATCTGAGTTCCATGGTCTGGGAAGAACAACAGGAGCTGAGAAAACGGAGACCAGGGAGTAATGAAGATGTTGTTTTGTGAGGAGCAGGTTAAGAAGACGTCTCAGGGTGTTTAGCCTGAGAGAAGGAAGTTTCAAGGAACAAATATTTGGCAAGATGTTCCATGGAAGGAGAATTAGACTAGTTCACAGTGACTCCCACAACGCAGACATGGCGTTCGTGAGTGACCCTTACACGGGAGCTTGGCATAAGGGAGAACTCTCCAACAGTCGGGACTGAACTCAGGAGGTGCCACTAAACTGGCACACCGCTTACCTGGCGCAACACTTACTTGGCTCACTGCTTGCCTGATGCACCACCCTAGATGGAGCCTGCAGTGAAGCTGTGCCCGGCAGCCCCTGGGCGGGAGTGTGGGTGAGCAGCTGCACTCCTGGTGAAGGGGGCCTGCAGAGAATGCTTACCTGTGGGGTTTCTCTTGCCTGTTGAGAGTCTGTTAGTCACAACTTCAAGGTCTAAGACTTGGGTCCGTGGGAGAGTGATGATCCCTTTATGGAAATGATGGCTGTATCAGGGATGAACCAGCAGGTTGGCAGGAGGAATAGCTGTGCCTCAGTGTCCCATTTGTAAATAGCTAGTGGAGCCTGTGTGTGTGTGTCTGTGTGTGTGTGTGGGGTGGTGGTGGTGGTGGTAGTGGTGGCAGTGGTGGTGGTGGTTGTTTGAATTCAGGGTTTTTGTTTGTTTGTTTTGAGATGGAATCTCACTCTGTCGCCCATGCTGGAGTGCAGTGGCACAATCTCAGTTCACAACGTCCACCTCCCAGGTTCAAGCGATTCTCCTGCCTCAACCTGCTGAGTAGCTGGGATTACGAGTGTGCGCCAGCCACCACACCCAGCTAATTTTTGTATTTTTAGTAGAGGCAAAGGTTTCCCCATATTGGCCAGGTGGGTCTAGAACGGCTGACCTCAAAGGATCTGCCCACCTTGACCTCCCAGAGTTCTGGGATTGCAGACATGAGCCACCCTGCCCGGCCCTGAATTCAGGTTTTCTTTATTTTACGAAGTAAGGGCACTAAAACCAAAAGAACACCCAGTAGAGAGTAACAAAGCATCACAACCAATCTATCTTCACTATCAATACGTAAAGGAGATTCTAATGCAGAAACGTAGGGAGGACATAAACTGAAAAATCTGTATGCACATGTGCATATATGTGCATGTGTTCATTTATATATCATATTGTTTAAGACAAATTAACACTTCTTTGTAGACCCAAATTGGTAGCGTTTGGGAACTGCTGTCTTAGAGTGCCTGTTTGCTGTATCCTGCTGGCTGCCTTAATTACCGTAACTTAAAAATTACCTCCTTTAAGTGATTCCAGAAAGGGTTTTAAAGGTAACTCAGTTATCTTGAAACTGATTGTTCTGCTGTAGATTATCCTTGCTCTTTCTTTCTGCAGGCTTTTTTAAAATTGGGATGAAATTCACCAAACGTAAAACTAACCGTTTTAAACTGAACAATTCAGTGGCATTTAGTACATTGGCAACATTGTGCAACCACTACTTCCATCTAGTTCCAAAATGTTTCGTCACTCTAAAATAAAACCTCATACCCATCAAGCAGTTACCCCCCCATCATACAGACCCTGCTAATCACCAATCTGCTTTTCGTATCTGTAGATTTACCTATTCCATTTCATTTAAATGGAATCATATATATATATATATATATATATATATATATAATATATATATATTATATATAAAACCTTTCGTGTCTGGCTTCTTTCACTTACCATCATGTTGTTGAGACTCTTTTGTGTTGTAGCATGTATCATGCATGCTTCATTCCTTTTTATGGCTGAGTATTCTTTTGTTGCATGTATATAGCACCGTTTTTGTTTATCCACTCATCTATGGATGGGCATTTAGGTTGTTTCCAACTTTTTGGCTCTTGTGAGTAGAGCAGCTATGAACATTTGTGGACACGGATTTCTGTGAGTCTCTGTTTTCAATTCCTTTGGATATATACCTAGGAGTAGAATTTTGGTCCATATGGTCATTCTATATTTAACTTTTTTTATTTAAAAGAATTAATTGTGGTGAAATACGTGTAATGTGACATTTGCCCATCTTAATTTTTAACGTACAGTTCTGTGGCATTAAGTATCTTCACGTTGTTATGCAATCATCGCCACCATCCTCTCCTGAACTCTTTTTTTTTTTTTTTTTTTTGAGATAGTGTCTAGTTCTGTCACCCAAGCTGGAGTACAATGATCTCGGCTCACTGCAACCTCCACCTCCTGGTTTAAGCCATCCTCCAACCTCAGCCTCCCGAGTAGCTGTGACTACAGGTGCACGCCACCACATCCCGCTAATTTTTGTATTTTTTGTAGAGGCAGGGTTTTGCCATGTTACTCAGGCTAGTCTCAATCTCCTGAGGTCAAAGGATCCTCCACCCTCAGCCTCTCAAAATGCTAGGATTACAAGTGTGAGCCACTGTGCCCAGCCTTCTCCTGAACTCTTTATCTTGGAAAACTGAAACTCTGTACCCATTGAAAAATAACCCCATTCCTCCTCCCTTGCAAGCCCTGGCTTCCGCCATTCTGTCTATGAATTTGACTATCTCTAGTACCTCATATGAGTGAAATCATACATTATTTGTCTTTTTGTGACTGGATTATTTCACTTAGCATAGTGTCCCCGAGGTTTGTCCAGGTTGTAGCATGTGTCAAAATTTCTTTTATGGCTGAATAATATTCCATTATGGATATATACCACGTTTTGTTTCTCCATTCATTGATAGACACTTGAGTTGCTTCCACCTTTTGGCTATTGTGAATAATACTGAGATATCAGTTCTTTTGTGCATAGATCCAGAAGTGACATTGCTAGATCATGTGATGACTCTGATTCTTTGAGGAACCGCCATGTTCTTCTTCATAGTGGCTTCACCATTTTACATTCCCACCAACAGCATGAGGGGTCCAGTTTCCCCACATCCTCACCAAGACTTATTTTCATTTTTGTTTAACAGCCATCCCAGTGGGTGTGAAATGATAAGTCACTGCAATTGCAATTTGCATTTCCCTAATGACTAGTGACTGGAGAGCATTTTTTCATATGCTCTTCTCAGCCATCTATGTATCTTCTTTAGAGGAGAACTGTCTATTCAAGTCTTTTGCCCTTTTTCTTTTTTTTTTTTTTTTTTTTTTGAGACAGTGTCTTGCTTTGTCACCCAGGCTGGAGTGCAGTGGCACGATCTTGGCTCACTGCAACCTCCTGGGTTCAAGCTGTTCTCCTGCCTCAGCCTTCTGAGTAGCTGAGACTACAGGTACGCACCACCACGCCCAGGTAATTTTTGTATCTTTAGTACAGATGGGGTTTCACCCTATTGGCCAGGCTGGTCTCGAACTCCTGACCTCGTGATCCACCCACCTCGGCCTCCCAAAGTGCTGAGATCACAGGCATGAGCCACCACACCCAGCCCTTTGCCCATTTTTGAATTGGGTTGAGCCTGCCTGTGTTTTTATTTAGAGTTATGTTTCTAAACTTGCTGCTCTTCAGAAGCTAGAATAAATACCGCATCTTATTATCCTAAGCCACATGTTTGCTGAGAACTTAGGCTGTCTGAGGTGTAAGGCCACCAGGAGCCTACACAGGCACCTGAGATGAGGAAGGACAGCAGGGCTGCAAGAGGCAGGGGCCAGTGCTCTAGAAGGTCCAGATGGTTCTGGGAGAGCTGGCCCAAGGGCAGCTCTTCCCATGTTTTCCAGGTCATCCTGGAACTCTTCACAGAGATACTAGGAAAGCAACTCACATTTGTCTCTGGAAAGACTCGGGTTCCCAGGCCTGGGGCCTGCCCTTTCATCTGTGTTTCTTCTAAACATTGCAACATCCAGCAGACCTCTACTCCACAGTCCCCTGGGTGAGTGAAATGTGCCTAAGGGCCCTTGACCTGCTAGCCTTGGGTTAGGGAACAATGCTCACAGCCTAACTCTTGGGAGCAGACAATCTCCAGCCAAAGCTGCAAATGACTGAAAACGAGGGCTAGTCAGATGGGTGGTCAGCTCACGCCCCCTCGGCACCCCCCCAGCTACATTCCAAACAAATAGTTCTGCTTTGCCAGCCAGCACAGCTCCCTCCCAATCTGAAACTGATGAATTCTCCTCAATTCTGGGAAGAAACTCTCTCAACAAGAGGGGAAAAGGAAGCCAAGAACCCAGAAGTCCAAAGTCGTGTTCTCCCAGAATAATTTTCCCACGGGAGGCTCACTGTCTCTGGCTTTGGTTATGTTTTCAAGTGGCTGAAGGGATGGTCCCAACAGGAGGCTACCTTACATAGGCAGCCATTATAATGACCTCTCTATTCTCGATAATGCCTAGGAGGCTCTCCCTGGCTTGTGTGCGCGGAGCAAATGTGTGAGCGTGGCCTGAGGAGATGTGTCTCCCCACAGTCCAAAATTCTCCAGGAAAGTCACACTTTCTGAGTCTTGGAAAACTTTTGTATCTTAAAGGTTTGTGTTGAATTCTCTTTACTAAAAGGCATATACCCCTTAGCTAGGGTTGATTTAATATTCATCGAGTAATAACCAGGTTTTACAAAGAAATGTCGGATGCCGCACAGGAGAGGTCCTAGTAGAAGATAAAGATGTGCAAAACATACTTTGCCACTATTTTTTTTAATTGAGGTGAAATTTGCATCACAGAAAATTAACCGTCTTAAAGTGTGCAATTCAGTGGTATTGAGTACATTCACAATGTTGGGCAACCAGCAGCCCCCAAAGGAGACCCTGTGCCCGTTCAGCAGTCACTACACCCGCCTTCTGCGAGCCTGCCCCTGACAACCACAAGTTCTGTCTGTCTCTGTGGTTTTACCTATTCTGGACATTTCATATAAATGGAATCATGTAACATGCGGCCTTTGTGAACCATTCTTTTGCTAGGCATTCTCCCCGCTCCCAAGTCTGCAGTTTTTGGCCAAGATCAGGGAGGAAACTTTCTAAGTATCCAGAATGAATGAAAGCTCCCTGCTTAAATCAATAGTTCCAACCACCCACAAAAGTATTTTCCAATCATTATAATGACCACTCTAAAGCATAGTGCTAGGTATTGAAGTGGACTCTGCCTATCAGGATGGACAGGCCGGAGCAAAGAGGGAGTGGGAATGCCCGAGGCATCTTCAGGCTGCCTGGGGACCCTGGACCCAGGCCAGACAGACAGCAGCTCCAGGGCTGTGGGAAGGCCCAGCCCTGCACACACAGCGCTGGCTCTCATGCACCTCTGAGGAGCCTGCTGCCTCTGACCACACCTTGTGTGCGGTTCAGGAAAACCCAAGTTCATCTGCCAAATTCAGGATACAACCCTGACTTTTCCGGGCTTTTCTTTCTGCCTTTCCCTAATCTCATCTGGGCGTGCTCTCTTAAAGGGGAAGTGGTGCGTTCTGACTGGCCAGGGCCCTCATCCAGGAGCCAGGAAACGTCTACTACAAGTCGCGTTGCCCAGCGTGTCACTGGCTCAGCCTCCTTATCCAAACGGCAAGGCAGCCTCCCCAGGATGTGTAAGTGTGAGCGCAGGGCATGAGGGCCACACAGGACGGCATGGGGCTGGGCGCAGGTCACGAAACAGAGAGCCTGGCAGGCGGAGCATGCTGGCAGCCCACGAGCCATTTAGCAAGACGAGTGTTAGCATAGACAGTGCTCTCGCTCTGTGGGCTGGAGCTGGAGCCGAGACAGGGCTGAGGCGGGGAGCGGGAAGAGTGGCAGCCTCAGAAAGAGGTCAGGAGTAGGAGGCTGGGTTGGGGACCAGTCTATTTTGGACAGCCCTTCTGGAGGCACCAGCCTCGGGCCTGAAAAGGAGTAGAGTGGAAAATTTTCCAGCACACCTTTCAGAGCACCGGGAAGCCAGCTGCAGTGAACCTTCCCCGCACGTCAACCCCATTTCCCCGCATTTATGTCCATGTATTTATCTACTCAGGGCACTTATCTACTCAGCCATTGCGTTTCTTTGTTGTTTTTCTATGCAATTTGTGTTAAGACGTGTTTGGGGTCCTTTCTATTCAAACTTCATAAATTGCTTGAAACCAGCACCCTGGTTTTTTCCTTCTTTCCTGGCCATGCGTGGTCCTTGTCCAGTGCGTGCATGCTGCAGGCCCTGAATCAACATGGGCATCTGGCCCACAGGTGGACCGACCGGCTCACTAAGATGCTGGGTGGCATGTCTGGCTGGTTTCAAGCTAGGGCTCTGTTTTGAGAAATCAAGGGGCAAATGCACGCCCACTCATGCTCACTGTCAGCTCCTAACTGGATGCCATCAGTGAGTGACTGGTGGCAGGAAAATAGACCCTCGCTATGTTTTAGGTTTCTTTCTGTCCTGGGTGTATGTTTGTATGGTAGGGATGATTGATCTTAAATCATGTAAAAAGTTTTGTTTTCACCAAAGTAACTCAGACCTTTTGCTTCTAAAGAAGGAAGAGATAAGGGGGTGAGAAAGGAAAAAAAAAAGTGTGTGTCTCTGTACGCATATGTTGACAGGGCACAACCACACCCTACTTCAAGACAACTTCCTGTTTGCCGCTGCCAACTGCCACTCCAAGGAGAACAGAAATGGTTCCGTTATTAGTGGCTGCTGTGGGACCACGACGGTCGGTGGGGTGAGTGGTTCAGAGCGATGCCATAAGCTTAGCAGTCAGTGGAGTCTTTTCACCTTCTCCTGTAGGAGACTCTGGCCCTGTGCTGTGGAAAGGAGACGCTGGTACAGATGGAAATAAAGCACTGGTGGCCCCTCGTACCAGCCTGTAGTCCTTAAACAGTGTGCACCCATAGGCTTCTGTAAGTGGAATGATTTCATTCAGGGGCAGGGAGAAGACTGAGAATTTCCTCCTGAGCAAAGCTACTACCTGTACGTGTTTTTCTAATGGATATTTTCATGTATCAGCGGAACTCATGTTAAGCGCCTGCCATGGATTGGCACTGTGGTAGCCACATTCCACATGTTCTCAATCCTCCCCACACGCATTTATTCCACTATGTACAGAGTGAGTGCTCTTGAGGGCAAGACCCTGTGCTAAATGCCAGAGATAAAAGAGTAAACAAGACACCTGTCCTCCAGGTGTGTCCAGGTGCAGGACACTTAGACCAGTAAACCGGTAATTACAGCGTGTGATGTGTGCCAAGATGAGGGATGCAGTGTGCTTGACAGGCACCTGTCCTATTGTAACTCCATAATGTGGGTATTACTGCCATCATTTTTTGTTTTTGTTTTTGTTTTTGTTTTCTGAGATGGAGTCTCGCTCTGCCCCCCAGGCTGGAGTGCAGTGGTGCCATCTCAGCCGACTGCAGCCTCTGCCTCCCAGGTTGAAGCTATTTGCCTGCCTTAGCCTCCTGAGTAGCTGGGATTACAGGCACGTGCTACCACGTCCAGCTAATTTTTATGTTTTTAGTAGAAGCGGGGATTTTGCCATGTTGACCAGGCTGGTCTCGATCTCTTGACCTCATGGTCCGCCTGCCTCGGCCTCCCAAAGTGCTGGGATTACAGGGGTGAGCCACCACACCCAGCCTATTGTCCCCATTTTACAGGTAAGGAGACTGGGGCTCAAGGGGTTAAGTTATTTCCGCAAGTCACAGAGCTAATAAGTGACAGAGCTGGGATTCGAGCCCAGATCTTTCTGATTCCAAAGACAGCAGTGTTTGCTCTGCATTTCCAGTGATTCCCAAAGCTCATGGAGCATGAAAATCACCTCAGGACCTTTTAAAAAGTCACAGATTTGGGGGCCCTGGCCCTGGTGTCCCAAGAGTGAAGAAGTCCCTGCTGCACTGGGTGTTCTTTGATGTGTAAGTGCAGCCTGGGCACTTTCTCTGCCTCCTGCATCCAGAATCCTCCCTCCATGGGGCCTGGCAAGCCATGAGGCCTTAGCTCAAAAAGGCCACTGATGCTGCCTCAAGACAGCGTGGGGAAGATTCGGTTCAGCTGTCCAGGTATTTTTATTTATTTATTTTTAAATTTCAGCTTTTCTTTTAGATTCAAGGGGTACATGGGCAGGTTTGTTTTTGTTTTTGTTTTTTGTGGTTTTCTTTTTTTTTTTTTTTGAGACGGAGTATCACCCTGTCACTCAAGCTGGAGTACAGTGGTACAATCTCAGTTCATTGCTACCTCCACCTCCCAGGTTCAAGTGATTCTCTTGCCTCACCTTCCAGAGTAGCTGGGATTACAGGCATGCGCCACCACATCTGGCTAATTTTTGTATTTTCAGTAGAGATGGGGTTTTCCCATGTTAGCCAGGCTGGTCTCAAACTCCTGACCTCAAGTGATCCACACCCCTCAGCCTCCCAAAGTGCTGGGATTACAGGTGTGAGTCACCGTGCCTGGTCGTTTTATCAGATATTGTAAACATTGGGAATCCCAGCTCATAGATCTTCTCCCCAAGATCCTGGGGCCTGTGTCTCCCCCTGTGCCAGGTCTAGCTGTCTGCCATACCTGTCCCGTCGGTGCTCTTGGCGTGATGATGTCAGCTATGTCATCCTAAGGTAGAATTCAACAGCTTATCTGCAAGCTGGAAGCCCCCAGTTTTCACCAAAGCTGTGATGACTCCTGTGTTTAAACGCATGTGACTTGTGTAGTGTGTTTGTGGTTTTGGTGGGGGCTACTCTGATGGAGAAGTTCAGTGCCATGCATGTGGAGTCCTTGTCAACCCCTCTGCCACCACTGGGCCCAGATAGTGGGAAGCAGATAGAGCCATAAAAGGCCTAATGTTATGAAGAGGATCATGGCTCTAGCTCCAGGTGGAGTCTGGCAGACTCAGGTCCTTCGGGCAGCATCCTGCCTTCTGATGGCTGTGTCCGTTCTCGTCTACTCAGAGTGACAACTGTGGCAGCAAGCCAGGATCTGGAGAGTGCTGTCCCCTGAGCACAGGAAGCCCTCTGATGACAAAGGTCTAGCAATGACAGCACCTATCCTATCACCACTGTAATAAGCCAGGGCTCGTAGCCAAGTGTCTGATACTTGGTAGATGCCAAGGAAATGCTAAGTGAAAAAAAAAAAGTGAATGAATGAAGGAGGTTTCGTTTTAACGCATATTTTTGTCTCCTTCCTGCCTTTCTATTTGCACCTACTTTCCTCTGCCCTTTCTGTTTCAGGATATGTTTGTGTTTTGTTGTTGTTGATGGACTTAAACAGCTTTAACAGAGACAGAGCCTATTAAGCAATGCATCTTCTGTCATTTCCTTTTTTCCTCATCTTCATGTGTTCATCAAATGCTTTTCTTTGTTTTCTTTTTTTGTTGTTGTTTGTTTGCTTGTTTGTTTTTGAGATGGAGTCTCGTTCTATCACCAGGCTAGAGTGCAGTGGTGCGATCTCGGCTCACTGCAACCTCCACCTCAGCCTCCCGAGTAGCTAGGATTACAGGCATGCACCACCATGCCTGGCTAATTTTTTTTTGTAGTTATAGTAGAGACAGGGTTTTACCATGTTGGCCAGGCTGGTCCCAAACTCCCGACCTCAAGTGATCCACCCACCTCGGCCTCCCAAAGTGTTGGGATTACAGGAATGAGCCACTGTGTCCAGCCTCAAGTATTTTTCTTTAAGTAGTGATTAGTATCTACCTACTATTTGTGACATCTTGTTAATTTCCTTTTGGATGTGAGTGTACTATTTTGCATACATTTTCTTAGGTTGAGATAACTCTCCTGCCTGTCTCCTACCAATTGCTTTATTATGGATTATTCAGGTTGTTTGTAGTAATTTTTTTTACTATAGTAAACAGTGCTGAGAATATCTTTGATCTTTTTTTTCCTTTGGGATATTTCCTGGAGGTCTATTTTCCAAACTGACATTACCAGATTACCAGATCAAAGGCTATGGATGCTTTTTAGTTCCTGTTATTATCACCAGGTTGCTCTCCAGAAAAATGTAATCCCTTGTAAGTACCGCTGGCAAGGTGTACATCTGCTTGTTTCCCCACAGGTTCTATTTCTGTGGTGTTTCCTTTTAGCTATGCTAGGTGGCTAGGTGTCCGGTGGGGGCATCCCTGGGGGCTGATGGAAGTATTCAGGGCCCTGGAAAGCCCCTGGGACTCTCCAGATCCTACCCAATAGTGGTGATGCCAGAAATTTGCACCTTAGTATACATAACAAATAGAAGAGGAGGAGGAAGGGGGAATGCCTCCACAGGGGAAAAGTTAAAAAGGATCCTACTTCGCAGGAGCTCTGGAAGTGGGAAGTGCTCTTGTAAGAATCATCCGAGTTTCTGAAGCGTGGAGCAAAGGGAACGTCCCAGGCAGGGGGGCATGGTAGAAAGGGCATTGGCTCTGGGGCTGGGCAAGCCTGGGCTTTCCTCCCAGCTGCTGAGGTCTGCATGACCTTGGTCTTGTTTCACAATCTTGCTAAGCTTTAATTTCCCCATCTGATATCTAAGAAGAAAAAAATAATAATTTCCCCATTTATAACAGGGCAACTAACGGTATCATACCACGTGGTAGGGTTTTTGGGTAGATTACATGAGCTGGTGAGTGAAAAGCAGCTTGCACAGTGCCTGATACATAGTAGGTACTCAAGAAAGGTTGCTTTCCCTCCCCCTTTTTTTTTGGAGATGGAGTTTCTGTCTCGCCCAGGTTGGAGTGCAGTGGAACGATCTTGGTTCATTGCAAACTCCGGCTTCCGGGTTCAAGCAATTCTCCTGCCTCAGCCTCCTGAGTAGCTGGGATTACAGGCATGTGACACCACGCTCGGCTAATTTTTGTATTTTTAGTAGAGATGGGGTTTCACCATGTTGGTCAGGCTGGTCTCGAACTCCTGACCTTGGGATCCGCCTGCCTCGGCCTCCCAAAATGCTGGGATTACAGGCATGAGCCACCACTCCAGGCTGCTTTCCTCCTAACTAAATGAATGTGCATGGGGTGACCAGATGACCAAGAAACCAGCCCAGAGCTTAGGGGATTTGGGAGCTGAGCTGGCGTGAGCAATGTAGGTCACAGGCCCACATTCACATTTGTCAAAGAACTTAGTGCCCCAGATAGTTCATGTTGCCCACAGTGGGTAGGAGGTGAAGAGGGGTAAAGAAGAGCTAGTATAAGTCAATTGATGACAGGCACCTGTGTTTAAGGAACGCTTCCTCGCTCCTCAGCCCTGCCATTTTTAAGAGATACTGCAATATGAGAGGGGAATGGGCACTCCAGAAAAGCTCACAAGCACTCCTGGCACGGGGACTGCTTGGCACAGCTCTGCCTGCACTTGCGGCCTGCCCTATCACCTGACTTTCCTGTGTCTTCATTTCCTCCTCTGCTGAGCAAGGCTGATTCAATATCCCCTTCTAAACACCATGGCAGTAAGTTTAGTATCTAACTGTGATGGTGACACATGAGACCACAGGTCCAGGTTCTAGCCCCAGCTCTTCCACCTAATAGTCTTATGACTTTGGGCAAGTTTGTCAAATGCAGTCTGTCTCCATTTCCACAGCTGTAAACTGGGGGGAATCGTTGCCTCCCCAGGCGGCTGTGAGTACGGCTGCCCTGGTTCCTGGCACGGCTCCCAGTGCAAAGGTGCCAGCCCTGCCTCTCTCTCCAACTCCAGTTTACTTTTGGAAGAAGGTCCCCTGGAAATCAGGGTGTTTATAGGCAGCATCCTGACTGCAGCTACAAAAGCAGATTGAACCCACTGATAAGATAGAGGCCAGCTAATGACTTGCCAAGCACCTGCCCTCGGAAGTGGGGGCTGAAGGAGACTCCATGCTGTCAAGTGAGTAAGCCAGGTGCTGGCCTAAGTCCAAGTGTGCTTACACAACCATGGCAGGCCACAAGCGACTGTGGTGCTCAAAGTCTATTGGGAGGGGATTGGTCTCTTAAAGGCCCTATTGGAAAATTCCCAATGAGTTCTTTCTAAAAATGGTGCAGGGAGCCACCTTGAGTATTTGCGGCCGGCTCAGCCATTCACGAGGCATCTGTGCTGAGGTTTTCCATGCAGGACATTGATGATGCTAGTATGAAAATATCTCCGTGAATAAGCGTATGTATGGGAAAGGGAAGGCTCTGAATTTTTACTGAAATGGAATTGCCTGAGAACCTGATGGAGTTTATCTTCAGAGAGTGAGGGGAGCAAACTGGAGACACCAGGGCTCCCCACAGCTGTCAGATTTTGGGGATGCTGAGAGCTGGCGTCTGCAAGCTCCCTGCTCAGCTGATCTCCAGGACTTGCCCCTGGAATTGCACCTGGATGGTTAAGGAGGCTGTAGGGAAGCAGGTGCTCTTGAAACAAGCAGCTGCTGAGACTTTGGCCTGGACTTCCTGTGGTGGAAATGCCCAAAAGTGAAAGGATTTGGGTTTTCTTTTCTTTGGTACCGGGGTCCCCAAACTCTTTGTGATTGAGGTCTCAGGCAGTGGCATGGAGCTGCTGACTGGCACCTGCCAGCTGCCTAACGCTTAGAAGGTGTTTATTCCTCTCCCTAGGGGAGTCAGGTGCCCAGCTGAAAAACCCATAGCCAGTGGGAAGGGAGAGGTCCCCTGGCTCTTTCAGGCTCCTCCTATCCCTGCCATTATCTTCCAAGATTCCAAGGTGGTAGAGCCCAGAGTTAAGACAGGGGCTCTGAAAACATCTCAGATCTGACGTTTTTTAGCTCTGTGACTTAAGAACTCATTGTCTCTCTGAGCTGAACCTCAGGAATTATACCTCAAGGAAATAATTCTAAATCACTTTTTAAATAAATCAGTTTTTTAAAAGACAAATGGTAGAGAATGAGAGGGTAGCTAAATAATCTACAGCATGTTAATGACTGAATATTACCTAATGGTTTAAAATGTCAAGTATGTGGGAATTTGATATGTATATGTAGAATAATGATAGTTAACAAGGAATAGTCCAAAATATCCATTGATTATACTTTTGTCCATAAAACTTAACTGTAGAAAAAAGAGGCTGGTAGTGCTTCTCTTAAGATATTGTAAAAATGAAATGCTAAAAGGTAAATCAAGTGTTTAGAAGAGTGCCTGGCACATAGGAAAAAAAGTTTTTTTTTTAAACAGAGTTTCACTTTTGTTGCCCATACTGGAATGCAATGGCGTGATCTCAGCTCACCACAACCTCTGCCTCCTGGGTTCAAGTGATTCTTCTGCCTCAGCCTCCCCGAGTAGCTGAGATTACAGGCATGCAATGCCACACCTGGCTAATTTTTTGTATTTTTAGTAGAGACGGGGTTTCTCCATGTTGGTCAGGCTAGTCTCAAACTCCTGTCCTCATGTGATGCGCCCACCTCAGCCTCCCAAAGTGCTGGGATTACAAGCGTGAAAAAAATTCTTTTTTTTTTTTTTTTTGAGGCAGGATCTCGCTCTGTCACTCAGGCTGGAGTGCAGTGAAACAATCTCAGCTCACTGCAGCTTGACCTCCCTGGCTCAAGCGATCCCCCCACCTCCTAAGTAGCTGGGACTACAGGCGCATACCTGCTGATTTTTTTTTTCTTTTTTGTAGAGACAGGGTTTTACCATGTTACCCAGCTAGTTTTGAACTCCTGAGCTTAAGCAATTCACCTGCCTCAGCCTCCCAAAGTGCTGGGATTACAGGTGTGAGCCACTGTACCCACCTGAAAAATCTTAAACTGTTATAACTATTGGTCAAAGGACAGAAAGGGTGAGAGCAGAGATTGCTAGTCCAAGATCATTCGCTGAGGTTGTTATTGATGTATTGTATGCTTAATTCTGCACAGGTTTTCTGATAGTGATTTTATGTTTTGGGTAGGTGAGTGGTGCTTATATTCAATATTAGCACAATAGATTGGTTTGGTCTTTCTGTCACGTGGTCTAGAAAGAAATGTGTAGCAAGAGCTATAAACTTGCAACCTTTCAGTTTGGGAATTATATCTCAAGGACATGATTCTGAATCACTTTTTAAATAAGTCAGTTTTTTTTAAAGACAAATAGTAGGTAGGCAGTAAGAGAGCAGCTGAATAATCTGTGTCATGTTAATGATTGAATGTGAATGATTGAACCCAACCTTTTAGAATGGCAAGTATATGGGAATTTGATGCGTATATGTAGAATAATGTTAGTTGACAAAGAATAGTCCAAAATACCCATTGATTACAGTTTTGTTAATAAAGTTATATGTATTAGCAAAGACTAAGGAAATTTAGAGGAAAGTGCTCTTTTTCTCTAAAATTGCTTAAGTATGAAATATTTTAACAAAGAGTGAGGAATATGACCTACTACAAACTTTTTCTGGGCAGGGGAAATGGAATTAGAGCAATTATAGGGATCTACCTTAGGCAGGCCCTTAATCAAAACATAGAAAGACTTGATTAAGCCTCAAGCGGGTGAGGGCTTGTATCTGAATGATGGTAATATACAGCAGGAGAGCTTTACTCAGAGAAATCTCACCTGCACAGCTACATCTTTTTGCAAGAGATAAAGACCCTGCCTTCTCCTGTCACCAACCTAACCCACCTCCTCACCAACACAAAACTGTGTAAGTCTGCAACAGGCAGGTCTTCATACACTAGAGAAACACAGATTAAATAGGTCTTTTTGTAGAATCCGCTCACTCTGCCCTACCTGAGACATCGGCTCTACCCATTTTCAAAAACTTAGCTATAGCTCACCTCCAGAGTGAAGCGCAGACCACTGACACTATTGGTCCCTCCACTTTAAATTCTTATATAACCTTTCTCACCTGCACCGATAGGGGGCAAGCTTGTTCCCATAGTGTAAGGGTTGTGAGAGCCCTTCTGATTTAACTCAGTTTCACAAATAGAAAATACTGCTTTCACCTATTTATTGCAATACAGAATCACACATCAAACAACTATTTTAAAAACTTATATTAAGGGTAAAGGGCTGTCTTCAGGTTTTAGTTAATATTTCCACATTCCAACTTGTTATTTCAATTGGCAATTTAAGACAAGTTTCTGAACCTAAAATATGAAACCAGGCATGGTGGCTCACGCCTGTAATCCTAGCACTTTGGGAGGCTGAGGAGGGTGGATCACTTGAGATCAGGAGTTTGAAACCAGCCTGGCCAACATGGTGACACCCTGTCTCTACTAAAAATACAAAAATTAGCCAGCCATGGTGGCAAGCACCTGTAATCCCAGCTAGTCTAGAGGCTGAGGCAGAAGAATCACTTGAACCTGGGAGACGGAGGTTGCAGTGAGCCGAGATCACGCCACTCTACTGTAACCTGGGCAACAGAGTAAGACTGTCTCAAAAAATAAAATATGACACTAAGAAAAAAAGCTTATCCACTGATACAGTTGTTTTGTGGGCCAAATATGGTGGCTCACCTGGAATCCCAACACTTTGGGAGGCCGAGGCAGGAGGATCTCTTGAGCCCAGGAGTTCAAAACCTGCCTGGGGAACATAGAGAGACTTTGTATCTACAAAAAAAAAAAAAAAAGAAAAAATTGAGACAGGGTCTTGCTCTGTTGCCCAGGCTGGAGTGCTCTAGTACAATCACAACTTGCTTAGCCTCTACCTCCCAGGCTCAAGAGATCCTCCCACCCTTGGCCACCCAAAGTGCCAGGATTATAGGCACAAGCCACCATGCCTGGCCTTACCAAAAAAAAGTTTTAATTAATAATTAACTGGGACCAGGCACAATGGCTCATGCCTGTAACCCCAGCGCTTTGGGAGGCCGAGACAGGCAAATCACTTGAGGCCAGGAGTTCTAGACTAGCCTGGCCACCATGATGAAACCCCATCTCTGCTAAAAATACAGAAATTAGCTGGGCATGGTGGTGCATGCCTGTAGTCCCATCTGCTTGGGAGGCTGAGATCTTGAGAATCTTGAGCCTTGGTTCTCCCATGCCCAAGTGAATCGCTTGAGCCTGCATGGTGGAGGTTGCAGTGAGATGAGATCATGCCACTGCACTCCAGCCTAGGCCACAGGAGCAAGACTCTGTCTCAAAAAATAATAATATTAATTAGCCGTGTGTGGTGGCACACACCTGTAGTCCCAGCTACTCAGAAGGCTGACATAGAAGGATCGCTTGAACCTGGAAGCTAAAGGTTGCAGTAAGCCATGATCGTGCCACAGCACTATAGCCTGGGTGACAGAACGAGACTCTGTCTCAAAAAAAAAAGTTTTTTCTGTAAATTTAGCAGCAGCATGCCAGGACCACTAACCAGCATTCTTTTAGAAGGTGATTGTAGAATCACTGGTCTGGCCCATTTATTTTGGTCTTCATGGCACGCTTCCTTGTGCTTTGTCTTTGTTTGCTTGCATAATTTTTAACCCTTAGTTTAGCAAAATAAAATGTATCTTCATTATTCAGATTTATCTCCCCACCTAAACCGAGAAATATTTCTGTACATCCCCCACCCACCCACCCACCACCAGCTTTGAGTAAGTGATAGCAAGGGAATGAATGAAGACTGAAGAAAAATCTAAAGTAATGGTAAAAATCAAAATCTTATTTTCATATTGAAAGCCTCTGCCAAAAAATAAATTGCGAAACAAGACATTTCTGAGATGCAGAAAGTCCACAGACTTGAAGTTAGGAGACTTGGTTCTAGTCCCAGGATTGCCACTAACTGGCTTTAACCTGAAGTCTGGCAGCTGATAACCTCATCCATCAGAAAGATCACACTAGTTGACTTTTAAGATCTAGTTCTGACCTTTAGTGATTCTAAGTTCTGCATTTTCTAATTTCCTGGCTTAGATTCTTATTCATCTAGTTTCCTGCCTTCCTGAGAAGCAGCTAGGCCCATGTACCCAGCGCAGAGGCGCCCTGATCCTTGAGTAGCCCTGACCTTGGCAATCATCTCCCCTCTCTGGGTCTCCTTTGGCCAGTCAGCCGTGAGGAGGGTGGAGACGCCTGGCTGCTTCCTGCCTGTCTCACAGGGGTTGTAAAGGCCAGTACAATTTTACAAAGGGTGAATTCCTCCAAGGAAGATCTTGCCTGAGTAAAATTGTTCAATACTTCGGCTGTTATTATTGCTGTGACATCCAGGAATCATGAGGGATGAGAAGGGAAGGAGCAGATATAAGCATCCCTTGTATTTATGGTGATTGAGTGGAAGGAGGCCTTGAAGCCATCTAGGGACCCACTTCATCTACAGATAAAGACACAGGAACCAAGGAAGTTTAAGTGGTGAACTGAAGGCCAAGAGCCTAATACTGTGTATGTGTGGTTGGTATAGGAGCCCAGGTCTCCTGGCTCCCAGCCCTCAAAACAGAGGCCCCAGAACTAGCTCTTTGTTCTCAAAAGCTTCAACAGGATGGTTTCTGAGAACTAATCATGTATGCAAAGGTCTACTCTGATTCAATGAAAAAAAGTACCCTGTAAATTTATTCTGTGTAGGAGCATATGAGCCCTGGTCAAGTGAAAAAAAGCAACAATCAGATGATCCTCAAAAATCTGCTTCCTCCTAATTCCTATTGCGTCAGAAAACTAAATGCAGCCTGCTTTGAGACAGCCTGGCAACCCATTGGTACAAGGGAGCACAGAGATAACCCCAGACTCCTGTCCCAGCTGGCCATGGATGGGAAGCTGGCGTCCCCCAGCTCAGGGTGCTTACAAAGGCAACCAGGAAAGGTGCACTAACGAGAGAAGCCTCAGCTCAGCTTTGGGCTGGAGAGCATGATCTGCCATCTTTGCCTGTCACATTTGGCATTATCAAATTCAGCCAGCTTTTCAGGTCTGTGATCTCTAGTTCAGGAGATCTGTTACACTTTCATTTATTAATTCAACACAGGTTAATTAAGCACTAATTATATGTGGGGCATAAGAGAGCCAGAGAGGACTTAGGCTTTCAGGAAGCTTTGTCTTTTTTAGGGTTTGGGATTCCTTCCTGTAATCATGTACAAAGTTTCTGGGCAGGTGTAAAAGAGCCTTTTGCTGGAGTCTTACATTTTGTCAGATCTGTTACCCTAAAACCATCAGGAACCACCATAAGCCAGGCGTAGTGGCTCACGCTTGTAATCCCAGCACTTTGGGAGGCTGAGGCGGGCCAATCACGAGGTCAGGAGTTCGAGACCAGCCTGGCCAACATAGTGAAACCCTATCTCTACTAAAAATACACAAAAAAATTAGCCAGGCATGGTGGCAGGTACCTGTAATCTCAACTCCCTGGGAGGCTGAGGCAGGAGAATTGCTTGAACCTGGGAAGCGGAGGTTGCAGTGAGCCAAGATCATGCCTCTGCACTCCAGCCCAGGAGACAGTGTGAGACTTAGTCTCAAAAAAAAGAAAGAAACACCATAGTGGGTGCACACTAGAACTTTACTTCATTACTTCATGTATTTGCCGTCCTGGTTAGTGTCATCCCGCCCATTCAGTCAAAAGCACAGGGGCTAACAGAACGTGAACAAGTGAGGCATCTCTGCCCAGAGCACTGGTTTGTTTCTGTTTTGTTTTTGTTTTTTTTTGAGACAGAGTTTCACTTGTGTTGCCCAGCCTGGAGTGCAATGGCGCAATCTCGGCTCACTGCAACCTCCACCTTCTGGGTTGAAGCGATTCTTCTGCCTCAGCCTCCCAAGTAGCTGGGATTGCAGGCATGCACCACCACGTCTGGCTAATTTTTTATATTTTTAGTAGAGATGGGGTTCCTCCATGTTGGTCAGGCTGGTCTCAACCTCCTAACATCAGGTGATCCACCCACCTTGCCCAGCCAGAGCTCTGGCATGTTCTGTAGAACCTCAGGAAGTTGTGCTCGCTGGCCCAAGTCCATGCCCCACATTACAGATTCTGTCTCAAGCATTGACATCCTCCTACAGGAGGCCCCGAACCTCTGTGGACCCTAAGATGGCTTTAGCAGGGGTGTGTCAACACTGCCTTCTCAGTCCCAGGAAGGAACAGCTGCTGGGCCACTTTCTTGTTCTCAAAGGCCCTTCAATTCAAGCCTGCTGGCCCCTCTAACTTTAGTGCTCCTGCAGAGTGTCGGGTTCGAGAGTTTCCTATTTGTTAAGAGTCTCGCCCTGTCCACTGCCCTGAGGGACCTGTGGCCTCTGTGTAGCTGTCTAGGAATCGCTTTGGCTATGTGTGGTTATCCCACTCCTCAGGTGACACCTGGTATCTGTCTTCTACTCCTGTGGAAGTGGTTTTGCAGAAGGATGGCCTGGTAAATGCCTCCCACGAGAACCTTGATGTTAGTTTAGCATGCCATTTGATACAGAAACCCAGAACATAATTATTGCTAGCTGGCAGAATAGAAGCATATGTCAAGACAAATCGTCATCAGAACCTAGGCTTCAGGGATGCTGATGCTGCAAGAAAAGCACTTGTCTTTGCCTGTTGTGTGTGAGTGGATGTAAGTGTGTGAGAGCCTTACCTGCTACGGATGCTGTGCTGAGTTCTCTACTTTCTGCCCCTGTAGAGAGAAGACACGGTTCAATGTGTAGACCTTCTCCCTCTCCAGCGTCTCCAGCCTCCAATCCCAGGACATCACTAGTACAGGTGAAAACAAAAGCCTGTCTCAGCGGCCATCATTCTGCCAGCAGCACCTCAAAGCCATTCAAAACGCCCAAAGACAATCTACTTACCTCCAGCAGCAAACAGCACACAGTCTTTCCTGCAAAAGGATCAAGGGATAAACCATGGTGAGTGTCGGGTGCTGGCAGCTAGCTACTGTCTGTCCCCTGTGCTGTTCCTGTCACCACAGGAAAGTGTTTACCCTCTGGCTTTGTTCCTGGGTATCACATGCAGGAATTTGGGGAACTGAGGAATGAAGGGACGGAAACCCAAAATAATGGAAAGATACACTTAAATATTAGAAGACATGTGAGACCTTTAAAGTACCCTCTGGGTCAGGCATAGTGGCTCACGCCTGTAATCCCAGCACTTTGGGAGGCTGAGGCAGGTGGATCACCTGAGGTTGGGAGTTCAAGACCAGCCTGGCCAACATGGTGAAAACCAGCCTCTACTAAAAATACAAAAATTAGCCGGGTGTGGTGGCAGGTGCCTGTAATCCCAGCCACTAGGGAGGCTGAGGCAGGAGAATTGCTTGAACCTGGGAGGCAGAGGTTGCAATGAGCCAAGATCGTACTACTGCACTCTAGCCTGAGTGACAGTGAAACCCCAGCTCAAAAAAAAAAGGATTACCCTATGCCTTACAGGAGACTTTTTTATTCTCTTGAGAGTTAAGCCAAGTTGTATCTAAGAAAAGGGTAACAGGGAAATATTTCTCAGTTCCACAGTCACCTCTCAATTTTCCACCCCAGTTAAGAGAAGCTTTGGTGTAAAATCAAAAGCACTGACAGTTGGCCTTGCATGGAGCAAGGCCATGGCCCTACCCCCAGGACTGGGTCCCAGGTCCCATGGAATAGTGGAGTAGCCACCAGCAGAGGCAAGTGATTGGGAGCTGACCATGGGAGAAAGAGAAGAAAGTCAAGTAGGAGTTCACCACTTTGGTGGAGTGGGCAACAGCTGCTTACAGGTGGCTGAAAAATCAGAGGCTTTTTGCCAGGCACAGTGGCTCACACCTGTAATCCCAGCACTTTGGGAGGCTGAGGTGGGCAGATCACTTGGGGTCAGGAGTTCAAGACCAGCCTGACCAACATGGCAAAACCCCATCTCTATTAAAAATACAAAATTAGCCAGGCGTAGTGGTGCACACCTGTAATCTCAGCTACTCAGGAGGCTGAGGCAGGCAGGAGAGTTGCTTCAACCCAGGAGGCAGAGGTTGCGGTGAGCCGAGATCATGCCGCTGCACTCCAGCCTGGGCGACAAAGTGAGACTCCAATTCAAAAAAGAAAATCTGAGGCTTTTAATTCATTTTGTTATGTCAACCCTTTCTAAAAAGTCAGAAAAGGTTGCCTGTGGAACAGACAGATAGGAAACCAAACTTAAAACAACGAAGATGAGTATCTTCAAATGCTGTTGGCACCCAGCTTGGAGCACTTAAGGAACTGGCTTCTGACAGCACCTCTACGCTTATCTTTCAAGCCTCAAGAAGGCAGAGAAGGGATAAATGTAGAGTCCATCTAATTTATGTATTTAAAGAAAAAAAGTGTTCCATTCATTAATGACAGTTAATTGCACTTAAGTTTGTACCTAGGCAAGCTGTGGAGTAAAATCATCCATCAATGGTTTTGTCACTGCACACTGGAAATTATGATGACTTAGTAAAGAGCTAATTATGTCAGATCAATTATAGAGCCTCTTGTGATGGAGTGGAAAGGTGTAGGCATGGCTGTGGAGGAGTTACCTGCCATGCAGCTGGGCCCCAGGGGCAAGCTTTGTTCTCCTCGGGTTGTTGGGATCGCAGGTCCGTCCTGTGGGAGGCTGCAGCTGGTTAGGGAAGACTCAGCCTGAGCGTGGTGGCTGCCCGCCCACCAGCAGTGTGAATCTACCAGTCACTACCCTGCAATCCATCTTATCTGTGACTTGAGAATGTGCCTGGGAGTTTATTTACTGGGGCTGTGTGGTGTCCCGATGTAACCACAGCTCTGTAGTCACTGCTTGGGCACAAATCTCAGCTGGGTGACCTTGGGCAAGTTTTTTGATCTTACTGTGCTTCCTTTTCTTATCTGTAAAGCGGGGCCAATAATAGCTCTATTCCATGGGATTGTTGTGAAGATTAAGTGAGCTAATTTTTATAAAGCAGCACGCACAGTATCTGGGTCATGGTGTATGTTCGATAAAAAGTTTAGTATAATGTCATCATTATTATTATATTCACACGTGTGCCAAAGGACAGATCTTCCATCCTGGGATAAAGATTGACAAGTCAAATCTCTCTAAAAAAAATTAGAAGGGCTCTTCAGACTCAGAGTGAAGATAAAAATGATCAAGTAATTTATTCAGGGTCCAGAAATGAGCTACAGAGAAACGAAATAAGGAAAGCCAGGCAAGGAGCACATAAGCCGGGAGGAGACCCAGGGGGCTCGGGGAAGTTCATAAATGAATTCTCCTTGTAAAAGAGCAAACGAGGGGTCTCATGTAGCCCCACGGCACCAAAAAGCACTTGCCCAAAAGGCAAACCTTCAGGGAGACCATTGGATTCAAATCACTGTTTGACTCAATCCTGTCCAAATCAACACACACTTCTTAAGACCTGCCATAGGTGAGTCCCCTTCAGCTAGGGGTAAAAAATGGTTTTGAAAGAATCTGGCCTGGCTCAATGGCTCACGACACCAGCACTTTGGAAGGCCGAGGTGGGTGGATCACAAGGTCAGGAGTTCAAGACCAGCTTGGCCAACGTGGTGAACCCTGTCTCTACTAAAGATACAAAAAAGTTAGCTAGGCGTGGTGGTGTGCACCTGTAATCCCAGCTACTCAGGAGGCTGAGGCACAAGAATTGCTTGAACCTGGGGGTTGCGTTGAGCCAAGATGGCACCATTACACTCCAGCCTGGGCGACAGGGCGAGACTCTATCTCAAAAAAAAAAAAAAGAATCTGAGGAAACTAGCCCAGGTCCAGAGATGAGCAACCAAGAGAGTTGTAAGGAGGAAGATAGCTCATAGTGAAAAAAAGCCTTCAAAAACTAGAGCACTTACCTATGGGAAGAAGAGAAAGCCGTGGGCAATTTGCCATGCCTTCAAGTTAGTAAATATTCTGCAGACAGAACGAGTGGTGCACCATGAATGAGGCCGAACCATGGATTGCAGTGGTCTCCCAACTGTCCTCCCCTCCCATCTGCCTGGCTGTCATCCATCTACCTACCATGTCCAGGAACGTGAGTCAGGGAAAAGATAGAGTCTCCAAGGCTGGGAAGATTTGGCTTTGAGCCTTAAAGGGCTCAGCCCCAGTTCTGAGAGGTATCCCAGAGGACAGCTCTCCAGACCCGTACTGAGCTAGAAGCAAGAAGCCAGTTCACTGCGTGCGGTGGCTCACGCCTGTAATCCCGGCACTTTGGGAGGCTAAGGCAGGCAGATCACGAGGTCATGAGATGGAGACCGTCCTGCCAACATGGTGAAACCTTGTCTCTGTAAAAATACAAAAATGAGCTGGGCGTGGTGATGCACACCTGTAGTCCCAGCAACTCGGGAGGCTGAGGCAGGAGAATCACTTGAAACGGAGAGGGGGAGGTTGCAGTGAGCCAAGATCGCACCACTGCACTCCAGCCTGGTGACAGAGTGAGACTCTGTCTCAAACAAAAAAAAGAAAGAAAGAAAAGCAAGTTCAAGTCTGGGCCTGCCTCTAACTTTCTATGTGTCCTTGAGCAAGTCACTTTACTTCTCTGAGTCTCATTTTCAAGCCTGAGTATTTTGAAATTCTATATCACAGTCCTACCAAAAATTCACAAAGATCCTCACTGCCTCCTGAATTAAAGAGTTAGTCCCTCAGCCCAACATAAGGGACCTCTACAAACTAGCTGCAACCTCCCAAGTCAATGCTGAGTATCCAATACCACCCTATTATGCCACCTTTCCGCCCATCTCTACCCCTGGTACCTTTGCCTGGAACATCCATCTATCTTTACTCAACATTTAATGAGCACCTATTGTAATACTGTGTGTGCCAACTCTATAACAAGCACGGGACCCACTGTTGTCACACAGGCACCCTTGTGCAAGTTAGAAAAAGGTCTGGGTGCAGGCCTGGACCAGGTGCACAGTTGACTAATGGCCTTCATCCCACACTCATTTCCTGAGTCAGGCATCCTCTCGCAGTGCATAACCTATACAACTGTACACTGCAGCCCCGGGCATACAAAATAAGACACAGACACTGTCTTAGGGAGTCTGTCAGTAAAAACATAAGCTAACACAAGACAAAGTGATAAGGACTGTGAGATCGGTAGCAAAGGAGAAAGGCACTTGACGCAGGCTGAGAACTCAGGAAGGGTTTTTCTTTTTTTTTTTTTTGAGACGGAGTTTCACTCTTGTTACCCAGGCTGGAGTGCAATGGCGCAATCTCAGCTCACCGCAACCTCCGCCTCCTGGGTTCAAGCAATTCTACTGCCTCAGCCTCCCAAATAGCTGGGACTACAGGCATGCGCCACCATGCCCAGCTAATTTTTTTTTTTTTTTTTTGGAGACGGAGTCTTGCTGTGTTGCCAGGTTGGAGTGCAGTGGCGCAATCTCAGCTCACTGCAACCTCTGCCTCCTGGGTTCAAGCAATTCTTCTGCCTCAGCCTCCCAAGTAGCTGGGACCACAGGCGCACGCCACCATGCCTGGCTAATTTTTTTGTATTTTTAGTAGAGACGGGGTTTCACCATGTTGACCAGAATGGTCTCAATCTCCTGACCTCGTGATCCACCCACCTCGGCCTCCCAAAGTGCTGGGATTACAGGTGTGAGCCACCGTGCCCGGCCCAGGAAGAGTTTTTCAAAAGAGGTCACTTCAGCTAAATTTGAAGGACAAGTAGGAAGGAAGTAGACAAAGAAAATGGGATTAAAATGGGAAATTTTTAATGTTATGTCCATTTTACCACCAAAAAAAAATTTTTTTTTTCTAAGAAAGTAGGAAGGGTGGCCAGGCATGGTGGCTTACACCTGTAATCCCAGCACTTTGGGAGGACAAAGCAGGCAGATCACCTGAGGTCAGGAGTTCAAGACCAGCCTGACCAACGTGGAGAAACCCCATCTCTAATAGAAATACAAAATTAGCTGGGAATGGTGCCAGTAATCCCAGCTATTCAGGAGGCTGAGGCAGGAGAATCACTTGAACCCAGAAGGCGGAGGTTGCAGTGAGCCAAGATCACGCCATTGCACTCTAGCCTTGGCAACAAGGGCGAAACTCCATCTCAAAAAAAAAAAAAAAGTAGGAAGGGTGTCCCAGGCAAAGGGAACAGAATGTGCAAAAGTATTTGCATGTGGGGAGAGGCAGGTGTGAAACTGGGTAGGGGAGTGAGGCCCAGATTTTGAAGTTCTGCTGTATGTGTTAAGTTCAGGAATTTGGACGTCATCCTGGAAATTGCAAAGAGGTGTTAAAGGAGCAGTTTTCTGTTGTAGTCTGGTCACCTTGACAGCCATGTAAAAGGATGGCTCGAGGAGTCACACAAGAGGCAGCAAGAATGGTGAGGACGTTGTGTCACCCAGGTGAGGCGTGGTGACAGCCTAGACCCAGCAGTGGTGTGTACTGAGCGGCTGGGTGAGATAAATATTAAGGAGGGAAAACACCACAGGACTTTGGGGCTGGTCGTATGTAGGGCTGGAGTACAAGGGGCGGGATTAGGACAGCTGAGTTGTGATCCTGCCGCTTCCTCAAGGGAAGGACAGTGAGAGCCAGAGTTGTGGGAGGGAAGGGAAGGATGAGTTTGGCTGGGTAGTCATTGGATTTTGAAGTATCCGAGAAATATCCACAAACAAATGTGAGTGGACATTGACTATTTGGAACCAGGGGTCGAGAGACAGGTATGGGCCAGGACTAGAGATGCAAGAGTCATCGGTGTAGATGTGGGCATGGAAGCCATGAGTACAGATGGTGCCTGCCAGGGAGGTATATGGTGTGAGAAGAACAGAGGCCAAGGGTGGTGCCATGAAGGATTGGGACAAGGAAAGAGGCGCCTGAGGATGCTGGGTCTGCTGAGTCCAGTGTTCTTCCCACAGCGTTCAGTCCTCTTCTCTGTTGGCCAAAATCCTTACCATTCTCATTGCCCATTTCACTGGCTACCTTCTCTTAGTGCCCTTTCCTCATTCACTTCCTCCTTGCCAACAACCTGATACGCTATCGCCTTTCCTTTAATCCCCAGAGTACTTAATTTTTACCTCCCGTGCGACACTTTCTCTGGTCTTCCGTAGACTCCACTTCCTGTCTTCCTCCTGCTCAGTTCTTACTGCAGGGCCTCCTCCATGGTAACCTCTCACTAGCTCAACGAGCATGGTATTCTTGGCGGTCAATATTTGTCGAATTGAATGAAATGGATGTGACCATTGAAAGGGATTCTAAGATTTCCATTCCTGGAGATGGCTGACCTTTTGTCTAGAATTGTTTAGACTAGCACTGTCTGATAGAAATATAATGTGTGTCACACAAGTTAATTTTATGTTTTCAAGCAGCCACATTGAAAAAAAGTACAAAAGAAACAGGTGAAGTCAATTTTTAATAATACAGTCATTGGCCGGGCATGGTGGCTCATGCCTTTGATCCCAACACTTTGGGAGGCTGAGGTGGATGCATCACTTGAGGTCAAGAGTTCAAGGCCAGCCTGGCCTACATGGTGGAACCCAATCTCTATAAAAATACAAAAAAATTAGCCAGGTGTGGTGGCACATGCCTGAAATCCCAGCTCCTCGGGAGGCTGAGGCAGGAGACTTGCTTGAACCTAGGAGGCAGAGGTTGAGTGAGCAGAGATCTTGGCACTGCACTCCAGCCTGGACAACAAAGTGAGTGAGACTTCACCTCAAAAAAAAAACAGTCATGTGCCACATAACAACGTTTTACTCAACAGTTGTCCCATAAGATGATTATACCGTATTTTTACTGTAGCTTTTCTTTTTTGGTTTTGTTTGGAGACGGAGTTTCGCTCTTATCACCCAGCTGGGGTGCAGTGACACGATCTTGGCTTACTGCAGCCTCCACCTCCCAGGTTCAAGCAATTCTCCTGCATTAGCCTCCTGAGTAGCTAGGATTACAGGCACACACCACCAGGCCCAACTAATTTTTGTATTTTTAGTAGAAATGGGATTTCACTATGTCGGACAGGCTGGTCTCGAACTGCTGACCTCAGGTGAGTGATCCACCTGCCTTGGCCTCTCAAAGTGCTGGGATTACAGGTGTGAGCCACCGCGCCCGGCTAGCTTTTCTGTAATTAGATATGTTTAGACACACAAATACTTACCCTTGTATTACAGTTGCCTACAGTATTCAGTACAGTCACATGCTATAGAGGTTTGTGCCCTAGGAACAAGTGGCTGTACCATACAGCTTAGGCTCAAGCACCTTTTACACTTGACAGGACAGATCCTGCCCAGACCAGCAAGAAGAGGGTGATCCATTGGAAAAGTGGAACTGGTCACTTTTGTTTTTTTGAGACCAGGTAGAGCTCTGTCACCCAGGCCAGTGTGCAGTAGTTTGTGTTAGTGCACTCTCTGATGGTAGCATGACGAAATCACCTCTCATTGCATTTCTTAGAACATAGCCCGGTCGTTAAGTGACACATGACTATCTTCTTTAAGCTAATATATTCAAAATACTACCATTTCAACATATAACCAATGAGATAGATTATAATACTTTCTTTTCATAAGTCTCCAAAATCCTGCATGTATTTTATTACACTTACAGCACATTTCAATTTGGACACTAAATTTTCATCAGAAATATTTGATCTACTTTTAGATTTCATAAAAACTATAGATTATAAAATAGATTGACATACCCAAATTGTTCCATATATACTTAAACATTTTCTAGGCCAGGCATGGTGGCTCACACCTGTAATCCCAGCACTTTGGGAAGCCGACGCCGGTGGATCACGAGGTCAGGAGATCAAGACTATCCTGGCCAACACGGTGAAACCCCGTCTCTACTAAAATACAAAAAACTAGCCAGGCGTGGTGGCACGTGCCTGTGGTCTCAGCTACTCGGGAGGCTGAGGCAGGAGAATCCCTTGAACCCTGGAGGCGGAGGTTACAGTGAGCCGAGATCACGCCACTGAGCTCCAGCCTGGCGACAGAGCAAGACTCCATCGCAAAAAAAACAAACAAAAAACATTTTCTAATAACTGAATCAAGTATCTGTTCTTAAATTTTAATGAACTAAAATGAAATTTAAAATCCCACTATTCAGCTACAGTAGCCACATTTTTATTTATCTTTTTTTTTTTTTTTTTTTTTGAGACAGGGTCTCACTCTGTCACCTAGGCTGCGGCTGGAGTGCAGTGGTGTGATCTCAGCTTGCTACAGCCTCAACCTCCTGTGCTCAAGTGATCCACCTCACCTTCCCAAGTAGCTAGGACTACAGGCACATGCTGCTGTGCCTGGCTAATTTTTGTGTTTTTTGTAGAGTTAGAGTTTCACTATCTCAAACTCCTGAGTTCAAGGGATCCACCCACTTTAGCCTCCCAAAGTGCTGGGATTACAGGCATAAGCCATGGCGCCTGGCCCCCACAGTAGCCACATTTTAAATACTCAGTAGCCTGAAGTGGTTAGTGGCTTCTGGATCTAGACACATGGGTCATGGACCCTGGTTTTTTCAATTCAAAGGTGTGTTAATTGGGCTCCTCTGATCTCTTTAAATGTTACACTCCTAACAGGAGTTGCTGAATTCCAGCCCCTTTCTCCCCTTGGTCTGACGCTGCTGGGTCTGTGGTGGAAACAGCCCTGGAGGACCTGCATCAGGCGGCGCAGAGAACCCCTCGCCCAAGTTCTGTTCCATTGCTCCACGTGAGCTCCATATCGGCCCCTACCGGCCAAAAAAGCATAAGCAGTGCCAGCCCCTGCTGGCCCAGGGCCCTTGATTAGATTTAACAGCAGGTTAGGGATGCTGTTTCCAGATAGCTCTAATTTACATCTACAGCAATGAAAACACTACTCTAGAGTTCAGGCCGACCTCCTGGCATTCCTGCACAAGGTTAAATGGTCTGTGGTTTTGTTATTTTCTCCTTTATGTGGCTGAGTAGGTTAAAAAATAACTGCATTACAAGAAAGGGGAAGGCTGGGCATGGTGGCTCACACCTGTAATTCCAGCACTTTGGGAGGCTAAGGCGGGTGGATCACCTGAGGTCTGGCATTTAAGACCAGCCTGGCCAGCATGTTGAAACCCTGTCCCTACTAAAAATACAAAAACTAGCTGGGTGTAGTGTAATCCCAGACACTTTGGAGTGTAGTGTAATCCCAGGCACTTGGGAGGCTGAGGCAGAAAAATCACTTGAATCTGGGAGACAGAGGTTGCAGTGAGCCAAGATCACACCACTGCACTCTAGCCTAGGCAACAGAGTGAGACTGTCTCAAAAAAAAAAAAAAAAAACAAGAAAAAGAAGAAGAAAGGGGAAAACAGAGCATTGCCACGTTGCCAGGTTTCTCCCCTGTAGAACTGCCTGACAGGACTCACAGGCTGCCCCACACCCCTAGCCCTGCACCCAGGCTCTCAGTGCCCACTTCCACTAGTTCACTGTCCTGCTGGTGGGGACTACCTTTGTGGGAGCCCAAGGTCAGGGATACCTGGCCACCATCCCACAGCGTTGGCATCCATGTAATTGATAAAGTGGAGGGAGGTGGGTAAGATGACTCGGTCCCCAGGTAAGAATCAATAAAGAATTATGGCTGTTTGGCTCTTTTAAAGTAAGATGAGCATTTCAACTTTTACTTACGAGTCCCCACTCAGCCATAGGATCAGACCCTGGCACAGTGACCAAGTCAGCCAGTCTGACTCTCCCAGTTGCACTTCGGCTGCCCTGGTCTGGCCTGGCGAATTGATGAGGAGCTCAGACCCACTGATGTAGGCTGAGGTGGGCAGGAGGCAGGGAGGAGGTAGGAGGAGGATTTCCTCCCCTGGATGGCTTGTTGCCTTCTCTTCGGGCCTTATCAACCCACACGTGTATGTTGAATGCTAAATATGCTCAGCTATTAAAAATGCAAGAGATGAGCCCGCTGCTCCAGGAGGAAAATGAGCCAAAGCAAAAGAAAAACCAGCAGGGTCCCTGGCCTCCCTATGCGTGCCCTGCAGCAGATGGGGGAGGACTCCCTCTCCCCAGGTAGGTGGGGCTCCTCTCCAAATGCTTGGAAATACCAGGCGGGTCCTCCCAGAGCGACTGGAGCTGAGGGAATGGAAGTGCTCTGGAAGTCTTCCCAGCGCTTTATGGAGAGGGAAGTGATCACTGAGAGGCCCTGGCCAGACGCCTGTGGGAGAAACTGGGCGGCTTATCTCTTCCTGCCTGGTGCTGGCATGAACTAGGGGCAAGACCAAGGCTCAGGATTGATGGCTCCCTGAAGACACAGGGAGTCATCTCAGGCTGTGAAATACGAGCAAGCCAAGGAGCCTCAGACACACTGCAAGGGCCCTACCCCTCTGACTGCTCCACATTCCTCAGCACGATGCTTTCAGTCGCCGTTCCCTGGCCTCCTTGCCCCTCGCTCTGCCCTTCCTCCAGGCCACCCCTTACACCCCACCAGGGTGATGTGTGCCCCTGCTCTGCCCACAACTCTTTGGTGGCTCCCAGTTGTTTGCCTACTGAGTAGAAGTTTAACATTTTCGTGATGGACTTCAGGGGGAAGGGCTAAGAGAGGGTGGGGAGGTAGACAGTCCAGAATATTCAAGCATCTGGGGTCTGAGGAAAGGGGCATAGTGTCCCTTCCAGGACAGGGACGCAGTGGGAATTTCAGCATCTAAGTGCTGCCTGCTCACTGGGTTTTCAGATGAGCAGAGGTAAGGACAATGGACAGCTCCTTGGGTGTAAACGCAGCCAACCTTGTGAAGTCACAGAAGTGCTCAGAAATAGGGAATCCAGCCTAGGGAGGGAAAGTAAGACCAAGACAGCCGGGGAAGGAAGAAAATGGCCTGAAGCAGCCAGGCGCTATTGCTTATGCCTGTAATCCCAGCACTTTGGGAGGCCAAGGCGGATGGATCACTTGAGGTCAGGAGTTCAAGACCAGCCTGACCAACATGGTGAAACCCCATCTCTACTAAAAATACAAAAAAATTAGCCAGACGTGGTGTGTTTCTGTTATCCTAGGTACTTG
Organism: Cacajao melanocephalus; assembly: GCA_963573385.1. Lineage (NCBI taxonomy): Eukaryota > Metazoa > Chordata > Mammalia > Primates > Pitheciidae > Cacajao > Cacajao melanocephalus. The sequence continues at coordinate 19,787 of CAUYLG010021009.1, read as the reverse complement.
GGAGGCTGAGGCATGAGAATTGCTTGAACCTGGGAGGCAGAGGTTGCTGTGAGCCAAGATTGTAACACTAAAATCAAAAAAAAAAAAAAAATGGCCTGAAGGAAAGAAGAGGGATGAGCCAAAGAGATCAGTAACCATGGTCCTTGATGGCTGCGTAGCTCATTATGATGTTTAGATGCTTTCATAGCCCAATCCTACTTGAGCCTAAAGAGTGTTTTGTGAAGAAGATAAGAAAACAGAGGCCCAAAGAGGTGAAGTGATGGGCCGAGATTATATACACAGTGGGACAGCAGGGGAGCTGAGACTCGATCTCGGGCCGTCTGGCTTCCAGCGCTGCGGTAAGGAGCACTACCCTCAGTGCTGCCTGACGTCAAGCCCATTCCGCCCTTCATTTTGTGGAATGACCTGGGGCAGCGTTTCTCAGCCTCTGGCTCCGCATCTATGAAATTGGGGGTGGAGATTAAACACAGTATTGCATGTAGGTGCATAACTCACTGCTTGTGCCCGTGCAGTATGTGTCAGCATGAGCGCACGCTTTACCTTTGTCATCGCCTAGTCTCTTCTCGGAAGAGGAGAGGCAGCTGCAGCCCGATCCCCACCTAAAGCATTTGTTCTTACCAAGCCTTGGTGGGGTGCCAGTTTGGCTTGTATTGTGTTATATGATTTAACCTTCACTGAGAACATTAATTCATTCATCAAACATTTATTGAGCCCTTCCTAAATGCTAGGTAATGTATAGGCTGCTGGGATCATTCCAGAGCGACGTGTATATTGGGATGGGGTTCCCATTGTCAGGCAGCTCACAGTCTGGTCAGGACACATAGATGTAGAAATAAAACCTTGCCACAGGACATCATGAGTGCAGCAGAAACACCTAGGAAGGAACAGCAGGCACTGGGAGAGAAGAGGATGTTTCCTCCAGATCTGGACAGATGGGGGAGTGTTCACCCGGAGAAAGGGGGAGGGCACAGCAGCAGGAAAGCCCGGCCCATGGAAAGGCACAGAGCCAGGCCAGAGCACTGGTGTTCAAGGGGAAGGGAGAAGTCCAGTGAGGCTGTGGGAGAAGGTAGCTGGGCCAGGAGGGTTGGGGGGAGCCAGGCTGTGAAGGTTGTACTTGGACCTCTGGGCCATGGGCAGCCCACAAAGCCTCTCGTGGTCAGATTTGCATTGGCTGAGTGCAAACAGATTAGAACACACAGAGAGGCCAAGCCAGAAAGATTGCAAGGGATGCTGAGGCCTGTTTAAGAGGGAGACTTTGGTCAGACTGACTTGTGAGTGACTGTCAGGGAAAAGCTAGTTTCGAACTGGATGCTGTTGATGTTAACATGGAGTTGTTTGATTATTGTTTTTGTTTGTTTGAGCCAGAGTCTTGCCCTGGCTTCTAGGCTGGAGTGCAGTGGCACGATCTCCGCTCACTGCAGCCTCCATCCTGTGGGTTCAAGAAATCCTCCTGCCTCAGCCTCCCTAGTAGCTGGGATTACAGGTGTACACCACCATGCCCAGCTAATTTTTGTATTTTTCATAGAGACAGGGTTTTGCCATGTTGGTCAGGCTGGTCTCAAACTCCTGACCTCTAGTGATCCACCTGCCTCAGCCTCCCAAAGTGCTGGGATTACAGGTGTGAGCTACCATGCTCAGCCTGATGTTGCTAACATAGAGTTTAAAAAAGAAGTCTATTTAATTTGGGACAGAGATATCCTGAGTTTGCTGTAGGTCAGTGTGAAGAGTAAACTCTCTTTTTTTTAATATGGCAAAAATGCCATTCAGAATAAATTTTTTAATGTTTAAAAAGAAAATGTGCTTTGTTTTCTGATAGAGGTGGTTCAGGTGCAAGGCTGCCTGCCCAGGACTGGATTCTAATACCAAAAAGGAAAAAGCAGAGTGAGTGAGTGATGCCCGGGAGAGGGAAGGTGCTCCCGGGGGCTTTTCCTCTGGCAGGAAACAGGGAGCAGCAGGTGTCAGGGTACCTGGCCAGAAGCCAGAGCACTGATCAGTAGCCTGGGATGCTTTGCCATTTCCTCATCTCTCAGCATGCTCAGAAAAAGCTTCTTGAAGGCCAAAGGCTGAGGATGGGGGCCCAGGGTCTCTCCTCAGGGTGCCAGCTCCCAGCCTTGCTGGCAGGGGAATGGAGGGTGTTCTGTAAGGAGTTGCCCTGTCTTCCTTTGGGTCAGTATTGCCTCCAGCACTGTTGGGAAACAGTAACTAAACTATACTGACTGGAAAGCCTTGCAGACAGAGCAGCTTGCAGCTCGAACAGCAGGAACCAATGACCTCTGGTGGCTGCAGAGGGGAGCGCTTCTGCTTGCTGCTCCCGAGCGGAGCCTGTTCTGGGCCAGTGCTGGGGACGGGTGCTTGGGGCTTTGCCTCACCCTGCACCAGCGCTCCCTGCAGAATCCACTTGCCTCCTAATCTCTACCTTCTCAATTCCTGCCCTCCAAGGCTCTGATACCATTTCCGCATTGATGTGAATTTCAGTGGCCATTCATTGGAATTGTGTGACTCTTTGTTCTCATGTGCGGAGGAAAGGCACTTAGCAGGTGCAGTTGATTTGGTCTAGAGTTGTCCTTAAAACCCTCCTGGACTCCCTGCCTGAGGCCACGCTGCTGCAGACACAGCTGGTCCCAAAGGCAGCCTGTGCAGCATCGTATGCCCCACTGCATGAGGGCTCGATTTTTCCTTTTTTATCTTCTCCTGTTCTCTGGCTTGTGGATTTTTTCACAGTTCTAGGGCACTAGGACGCCCCAGGAATGTCAGGACACTTAGTATCCCTTATTCACCCAGCAGGTTTGGAGACCACCTTCTGAGCTCCATGCCCTGGGAAGCCGTGAATAACAGAAGTACCAGAGAGTCTAACAGACCAGCAGGGAGACCTGTGCTGGGGCCTCCTGCTTCCAGAAAACTGGAGCAGCCGGAGGGGGGCTCTTCCAGAGAAAGACATCTTAGAACCAGCGGAGAGCTCCAGTGCCTAACATGCTTCAGGATTGCAGGAGGCAACATGTTTGCACGTGAGGAGGCCGGAGTTCCTCCTTACTCTTCTTCCAGAACGTCCTCTACAGATGGGACCTTTAACCACTAGTCCAGGCTTAAGCAGTGCCTAGAATACGAGGGATGGAGAACTAGGTGGCATTGCAAAGTAGGGCTGACAGGTCCTGGAAAAGGGTCATTGGGTCCCACCTCGTTCTGCTTTTCCTCTTCTCTGCACCACCCAGAAGGGGTCCTCTACTCTGCATGAATGTGGAAGGCCACTGCCCCCAGCCTCTGCTGGTGCTTCTGCCTCCACCCTGTCTGCCCCTCCTTCTACTGTGGGACCAGAAGGGACTAAGGAGACAGAAGGTTTCTGATGGTGACCATGATTTGCACCCCACATGTAATACCCTACAAGCATCAGGGGGATGAGAGCAGATGCTGGGATCACCTGTCCCTTTTTTGTTTAGTTACAGTTGATTGAGAGTCTGCTATGTGCCTGCCACAATGCTAAGCACTTGATATCTGTTATCTCATTTAATCACTTCAAGTATCTCTTGTCATCTTCATTTGACTGATAATGAAACTGAGGCATGAAGGCCTGAGATAAGTTAGGCCCGGCTGCCCCATATACTTGTGTGGGCTTTGCACTGTGTAAGGCCACCCCTAAGGCAGGCCTGAAACCAGCGCTCCCTCCTTACCAGGCCAGCTGTCCCCTTTCTCATCCTTACTGAGTCCTGATGGGCTCACTGAGGCCCTGAAACCTGGTAGCCAGAAGGCTGTGATACCGTAATGCATCCAGCAACAGAAAAGTCAGGATTTGAGTCCACATTGATCTGATTTGAAAGACTGTATTCCTAAGCCTTATCCTAAACTATCTTGAAACACTCCACACTCTGAATTTGCCAGAATATTGACAAGGCACAGACCTTCAATTCAGTCATACTTGTTCTCCCTGATCTTATTTGATTTGCTTCTGGCCATTTTTACAGTTCTTCCAAGTCAGCTTGTTCATTTTTTCCTCCCACCTAACTGACTCAGGAGGAAATCCCACATCATTCTTCTCAGCAGCTAATCATCTCTTAACCCAATTGAGGAACAAAGTCTTGGCCCATCGTCAAAGTCACTGATGACAATCTGACCTTGGTGGTGGTGGGTCCCTGTCGAGCTCTGCATGGCACCACTCTAGGCTAGAATTGAGCCCTGCTAACCCATCTTTCTTTTGCCTCTGCTACCAGGACCACTCACCCAATAGCTGTGTGGTCTGACCACATTTCCCCAGTTTACTGAAGGTATGTTATATAGGAGAGAACCCAAAACTGTGCAAAGGCCAGGAGAGGTTAGACGTGATGCCTCCTCTCTAACCACCAGGCCTGACACTCCGCCACAGATTAGTATTAGATTTATCTGGCAGATATTCTTATTTACCATGCTCTGTGGTTGAAAGCCTGTTTTCTGTTTGCTAAAGGTGTTCACAGACAGGCTTCTGAAAGTTTTTCCAATATTTTTCCAGATACAAACGCAAAAATACCATTTATTCACTTGTCAGGATGTATGCAGTACCAACTGTATCCGTCATGCCACGGTAGGACTTTGTGTCTCTGTTATTTACCCTGATTCTTAGTGATTGCCTGCCTCTCAGCCTTCTAGAATCTCCCCAAGTATTTCTTCTACTTAAAGAATTTAGATTGGATATAAATAATTTCTTCATAGTAGCCGCCAAAATACATCCAAGAGAGCCAAATTGAATTCCTTCTCCAAGGGCATTTTAAAAGAGGGTATATTCCTTTTCCTTTGGGATGACTTAATGCTATCACTGCCTGGAAGCCAAGAGGCTGGGTAACATGGCCCTTCTAAGGCTCCGCTGGTGAGTCAGAGGCTCTCAAAATTCTGCCAGGCCAGCAGCATAAGCACATAGGCTTTTGTGGGAGGAATTGGTGGAGGAAATCAGACAGCTGAGAACTCTCATCAGACACAAAACCCACAGCACAAATACCATATGTCTTCAGGCTCCTGCCTGTCAAATTCATCTTTACCTTGCTCTGGTAAGTGAAGAAGGTCTGGCGATAATTTCTACAGACCTAAAGACATTCTGAACCATTCTCTTAAGGCATATCCGTTGATAATAAAAGAATAGATCATGATCATCAGGAAAGCGTAGCTGGCAGGAGGGCAGCTGGCCCTGCGGCGCATTGGTGGCTCTTGCAATGGCACCGTCACGAGTCTCCACCTCTGTTCTTTTGCAGACATCACTGGGCAGGGAGGGGAATCTACTTGATGCCAAGACAACCATGTTTCTTAAAGCCAGAGGACCTGCCTTGATCTAGAAAGATAAATTCAGACAGGCCAAGCACACAGGAAGAAGACGTGGGCAACTAAAGCAGCACAAAAGAAACAGAGGTAGATATTGCCCCCACGTAGCAAGCGGGGTGAGGGAGGGTGTTCTCGGCATTGGGTTCCTTTCCCAGGACCGAGACAGAGGTACAGAGATGATGAGGAGATAACTACTCCCAGCATATTAGACACAGCAGGGGAACAGGCTGCAGCCCTGAGCTCCCTGAAAGAGTTCATCCCAAGCGAACAAAACAGGCATTACGAAAGCAGCAGGGGAAGCGTGGGGACTCATCTTTCCCTTTCAAACACTGCTCCACAAAGAAAGGACAATCGTGAGTTGATAAATGCAGCTAATTGTGTGACTTTGGGAAGTATGCACATGCATCCTTTACACTGAAGGGAAAGGAACTTTGAAGGGCTTTAGCTAAGCTCAGGGGTAACTGCCAGGCTTGTTTGTCACCTAAGCAAACAGCATAATAAATTGCTGAGTCAGCCATCAGGCTGTTGCCAACTCACCACCCCCTCCCAGGTCCCACCACCTACACAAGGAGGTGTTTGCGTTATTGTGATTAGACACAAAGAAGATGGGAGATGCCCATACTGTGAAAGCAGGGGTCAGAACCTTTTGGCTTCTTTCCAAATGGAAAAAAGCCAAACCTGTCATTCAGGGTCCATGGCCATCTGGAAGGGGTGTGCCCAAGCTGGGACACTTTGCTGGCCAGGGAAGGTGACAGCAGAGGAAGTGAGGGGAATGCATGTGGGGACAGTGAGCGGAAGCAGAAGGCAATTCTGAGATGCTGGCTTCCCTGTGACTGCACTGTCCCACTCGCTGGAGCTTAGGCACATGTGTGATCTGTGTGTACGGGAGGTGGGCAACGGGGCTCTACATAGGCTCTTATGTCAACAGGATCTGTTTGGTTAAAAAGGACCATCTCATACTTACTTGGCAGGGGAGATACCATGATCATGAAGGTGGTTTTCCCAGGGCGAGGCTTATCCATTGCACTCCGGATGTGCTGACCCCTGCGATTTCCCCAAATGTGGGAAATTCGACCGCATAATTTGTAGTAGTGGGGGACTGCGTTCGCGCTCTCCCTTGGTTAAAAAAAAATTAAAAAACCAAAAAACAAAAAAGGACCATCTCTGGGATTGGCTTTCCAGATTCTGTGGCGCTGTCCTGTGACCGTGTCCTCCTTTGCTCTCTCAGTTCAGGATCTCAGGGCTGTTGCCAGCTGCAGTGAAGAAAGTCTGCCCCGATGGCTAGCATGTACACTGGGGAAGAGGATGGCAAGGTCAAATGCTTTTGCCACCGTCACTCAGCTGCCTACTTCTGTATCTTCTCAGTGCGGGCCAAGGCAGGTTCCCTTCCAGAGAAAGCCCAAAGCTTTTGAGGGAGAGAAGGGACACCAAAGAAGCAAGTATCAGAGGCAGCTCCAGGCTCTCCTTCACTCTTCTAAGCCGTTGTCCACTAGCTAATGAACACCCTTAGAACGCACTCAAAAGGGCTCAGTCTCCCTTCTCTCCTCCTGCCAAGTTGTCGTCCTTTTACCTAACATCAGAGGTGTTTACTCAGTGGCCCAGCTCCTTACCAACTCACCTGGTGTTTGAAACCTTTGAAACATTCTTGATCGGACTTTTTTCCCCAAGACTTCTTATTCTTCATTCCAGAGGACTGCACGTCAGGCTGTCTTTCCTGTTTCTGATGGGCTCCAATTTCGCATCCAGCTGAGTTCTGCAAGCTTTGACAGTAGAGTATGAATGGGCCATACTCATTACATAGTGGAAAAAATTCCAAATTAGGCGACAGTCACAGACATTAGTTGGTCTGGCCTAAACTCAGTTACACACAGTTGGGAAGGAGTGTCACCAAGGAGATGACGCATGGTTCTACATGCTGGGACCTGGTGCACCTGTGCTCATGTAGCTGCCTTCAGGAGCACATTCAGAGCTGGACATTGACTTTAGAGGGGAAACGCTGACTGTGCTGTGAGCATTTGAGGGCTACTTGGCTTGGTTTTTTAAATATATTTCCATCTGTACAATTGCCTGGATTATTCTATCCCAGGCATCATATCTTTGTCTGCTGAGGGCCTGAGGGCCTAACATCTACATAGGGCATTTTTCACAGAAACTAGAGGTGTTATGTTAACTCGTACCAGCTCATGCAATGAGAACTAGATCTGGAACTTTAAGTTCTAATTTCCTTTCCTAAGCTAACTTGGCTTCACAAAGAAATATTAATACATCAGAAAAGGCTGCCCAGGTCCTAGAGCACCTTCTCACCTTGCTAGCTATCCATGTGTTCATATCAACACTTGAAGTTTAATTTTTTTCCCCTAAATAAATAAAAGTCAACAGATCAGAACAAGGGTGAGAAACTAAATCAATAAAAGCTTTTTGAACAGAACAGATTCTTATAATTTTTTTTTTCCAAGCTAGGGTCTCACTCTGCTACACGAGCTGGAATGCAGTGGCACAATCCTAACTCGCTGCAGCCTCAAACTCCTGGGCTCAAGCGACACTCCTCCCTCAGGCTGTCATGTAGCTGGGACTCTGTGTTTGCAGCACCATGCCCAGCTTTTTGTAGAGACATAGTCTCACTGTGTTGTCCAGGCTGGTCTCAAATACCTGGCCCCAGCCAGAAGCAATGGCTTATGCCTGTAATCCCAGCACTTTGGGAGGCTGAGGCACGCTAATCACCTGAGGTCAGGAGTTTGAGACCAGCATGGCCAACATGGTGAAATACTATCTATACTAAAATTAGCCAAGTGTGGTGGAATGCGTGTAATTCCAGCCACTCAGGAGGCTGAGGCAGGAGAATTGCTTGAACCCAGGAGGCAGAGGTTGCAGTGAGCTGAGATTGTGCCATTGCACACTCCAACCTGGGCAACAAGAGCAAGACTCCATGTCAAAAAAAAAAACGGCTGAACGTGGTGGCTCATACCTGTAATCCCACCACTTTGGGAGGCTGAGGCAGGAGGATCACTTAAGGTCAGGAGTTCAAAACCAGCCTGGTCAACATGGTGAAACCCTATCTCTACTAAAAATACAAAAATTAGCCAGGCGTGGTGGTGCACACCTATAATCACAGCTACTTGGGAGGCTGAGGCAAGAGAAGCACTTGAATCCAGGAGGCAGAGGTTTCAGTGAGCCAAGAATGTGCCACTGCCCACTCCAGCTTGAGCAACAGAGACTCTGACTCAAAAAATAAAACCTGGCCTCAAGCAGTCCTCTTACCCTGGCCCCTAAAATGCTGGGACTACAGGCATAAGCCACCACACCTGGCCAATAAGTTTGGGTTTGGGGGGTGCCGGCAGGGCCGTGGGGTGAGTTGAGACAGGGCCTTGCTCTGTTGCCCAGGCTGCCTTGCAATAGCATGATCATAGCTTACTGTAACCTCAAACTCTTGAGCTCAAGGATCCACTTGCAGCCTCCCAAGTAACTGGGGCTACAGGCACATACCACCACGCCTGGCTAATTTTTATTTGTATTTTGTAGAGACTGGTCTCACTATCTTGCCCCGGCTGGTCTCAAACCCCTAGGCTCAAGCAGTTCTCCTGCCTCAGACTCCAAAGTGCTAGGATTACAGGCATGAGCCACCACACCAGGCCACTGATAATTTATTTTTTTTTTTTTTTGGAGACAGAGTCTCATTCTGTCACCCAGGCTGGAGTACGATGGCACGATCTCGGCTCACTGCAACCTCCACCTCCTAGGTTCTGGTTCAAGCAGTTCTCCTACCTCAGTGTCCCGAGTAGCTAGGATTACAGGAATGCCACCATGCCCAGCTAATTTTTGTAGTTTTAGTAGAGACAGGGTTTCATCATCTTGGCCAGGCTGGTCTTGAACTCCTGACCTCATGATCCCCCTGCCTCGGGCTCCCAAAGTGCTGGGATTACAGGCGTGAGCCACTGCTCTGTATTTTTAGGTCTGTATTTTTAAGGTCAGGTTTACTGAAGTATAATTTAGGTTGTCAGAGTTTTGTAATTTCCTTTTTTTTTTTTTTTAGTTTGTACATGTAAAAAAATTTTAATTGTGGTAAAATACACCTAACATGAAATTTACCACCTTAACCATTTTTAATGTACATTTCGATAGTATTAACTACATTCACACTGTCATGCAACCAGTCTCCAGAACTTTCTTTTCCGTCTTGCAAAACTGAAAACTCTATACAGTTGTTCAATGGGCATTAAAAAAACCTGCCCATTCTCCCTTCCCCCCATTCCCTGGCAACCACTGTTCTACTTTCTGTCTCTATGAATTTGACTACTCCAGGTACCTCATATAAGTGGAATTGTACAGTATTTGTCTTTTGTAACTGGCTTATTTCACTTAACATAATATCCTCAAGGCTCCTGCCCGTGTCAGCATTTCCTTCCTTTTTAAAGCTGAGTATGCCACGTTTTGCTTCTTCATTCATCTACTGATGGACATTTGGGCTGCTTCCACCTTTGGCTATTGTGAATAAAGCTGCTATGAACACGGGTATACAAATCTCTCTTCGGGACCCTGATTTCTATCACTTGTGGCTTTTTAAATGTGCCAAGGAATAAGCCCAGAAGAATTCTGCATCACATTGTTTTGCATCTCTTATCACTTGGAAAAAAATCAGGAATGCAGCACTAATTTCACCAGGTAATCTCTGTGTGCGTCTTGGTGCACCCATTCTCAAAGGGCTTCTTGTGCCATTCTTCAGTGATATGGGAGTGCTTTGAGAATTGCCATTAAATAAAAAGGAACAGCAGTTCAGCTCTGTGTCAGAGACTGAGACACTCTGATCAAGGACGGAATTGGCAGTGGCACGGGGTGTTACAAAAAAACCCGTCGTTCTAGTGTTCCCTCACATGGGACTTGAAGCCCCACATCACCTTTCCCCAGCCTGAGAAGGTACGTGGTCTGAGGGAGAAGTCCATAATGTCCAGCCACGTCTGTTTCACTGCTCTGCACCCTTCTCACTGGTAAAGATCTGTAACAAACAGCTGTGATCCTGTTTCAAAGACATAAAAGGGGCAGGGGCTGGGACGGGGCTAAAATAATTTCATGAACAAGTTGATCAAAGAAATAATCTGTGAATGAATCTTAGAGAAAGGAGAGCCAGCCCGCCATGTGGACAGATAAGATTCTTTGCCTGCCAAAAACAGCCCCTCTTCCCTGCCCTACATTGTCTGCAGGAATGTAAAAGCCATATTCTAGATCATTTGGCATTCAAATAGCTAAGCAGACTTCACTCTCAGCTCAGAGATGACTGGGGAGCCCATGTTAGCATTCTCCCCACCTGCCAGGAGGAAAGGGAATCTAGCTCAGGGACCAAAGCAAAGCTTATTCATCTCATCTTTTAAGACCCTGAGACGGAGTTCTCCACAGCCCCCCAGACACAGGTCCTTCTGCATTAAAGAGGCAGAGAAATCAAATGCACATCCCATGCAGGAGAAATAGCGGGGAATGGGGCTAAGGTGACAGATTCTAAAGAGTCAAGCACACCTTTGTGCTCTGCCTTCTTAAAATTCATCCTCTCACCTGCCAGCCTTGAGAATTGCCTATTTACATAACTCGCTGCCTAAAATGGAATATTGGATAATGCTACATGGCGGCTCACTCAATTTGAGCCCATCCCCAGGATGTGAGAGTGATCCAGAAGCCGTCCGACAGCACGCCGTGCAGCACGCTGGCCTCCAGCCATGCCTCCGTGTGGTGTGATCCTGTCAGCACTCCGGAGCTAAGCAGATGTCAGGCCCGATCCGGGCCGGGCTGGGGACTAGCTGAGCGGCAGGGGGAGGGGGCGTGATTCAGCAGTGGCACACTGTCTTCAGGGACAAACGGCATCTCTTCCTGAGCTTCCCAGCGGGTGCCTTGTTCTGCCCAAGGTGCTGTGTCAGAGACCGTCAACCTCTAGGGCCCGGGAAGGGGGGAGCTGCAGGATCTATGGGACAGCCCAGCATGGGAGGTAATCAGTCAGCCCTGATGCCACCCCTGGCGCCGTGCCAGCCTCGCACCCCTTGTTAATCCATTCCAGGGCACAGAGCTCTCTCCCATCAAAACTGGACTCATGCTGCTTGCTTATAGGAGGGGTATAAATAAGTGATAAGAACATGTTCTGATAATGATAATCGGGTATGGCTCCTCAGCAGACTAGATGTATCAAAGAAAGCAATTGTGTGTATTTGTGCATTTATTTTTCAGCGTTCCGGTTCCTGTAGTCAGTTTAGAGAAAATTCCTAACCTAGTGAAGGCAGATGGTGCCAATGTCAAAATGAACTCTACAGCCACTACTGCAGTTTCCGCCTCCTCCACCTCGTCCTCTGCTGTCTCCACCCCTCCTTTAATTAAGCCGGTCCTGATGTCCAAGTCAGTGCCACCTTCACCAGAGAAGATCTTAAATGGCAAAGGAATTCTGCCAACCACCATAGACAAGAAACACCAAAATGGCACCAAAAACAACAACAAGCCTTACAGGAGACTTTCAGGTATGTGTCAGTGTCGTCAGGGTCTGACTCATGATTAGACTGAAAGGGAGTCGCATCCACAACCAAGGAGTGATGTGTTCTTGTCATTAAGCAGGTCTGTTTTACTTTTAAGGGGGACATGGAGTTTACCTGCAAACAGGAACCCCACCTAAAAATGCAAGGGAAAACCAGGTCTTTTCTTCCCAGGGCAGATGAAGTCCCTGGCTCAGTTCAGTGCTTAACGGGAGTGACCCTAGCAACCCAGGTGGCAGGGTGCCCTGCACCGACCCAGTCTGTAGATTCCGAGGGTCTTGTGAGCAGGTGGTTCTGTGTATGCACATCATGCTGACAGCTTGAACTAGCTTCACTGCTAAGAAGCTGGACAATACACACGCACAGGCATCTCATGGTGGCTCAAGGCATGCGAGGGGCAGCCCCACCAGTGCTGTGCTGCACAGGGACACACAGCCTCTGTCCTTTGGCCTCGGGAGTTTCCAGATTGATTCTGCAGTTGGGTTTACAACTGTCTATCCCCCATACCCAGGTTGGAATTCCCAAACAGGAACGCTAGGGCTGGCAGTGCCCATGGGGCCATGGGGCAGCCTCTTTTGGGTCTACTTCTTGATTGTCTGAGCAGACACTTGGGGTGCCAGGAGAGGTACATGGGGCCCTTCTCTGAGATGACAGTTGCTCTGCTGGACGCCCCCACGTGGGTCATGTTTGCTTTGGATCTGCTGTAGAACTTAACGTGGCAGTTTTTACTTTCTCTGAAAGACCAGGAGAAGCTATAATCGTCATAACTTCTTCACAGATCACGGGCACTCCCTAATGGTGGCCAGAGAAAGTAAAATACAGTGAGAGACACACTATGACAGAGAAACTGTCCTAGGGTTAAGCTTGATTTTTAAGTACCCAAGGAATTGTGGGTAATTTTATTGTCTACTTCTGTATTTGACTGTATTTCTAGTTTTTCTATCTTTCCTCTGTCACTCTCTTAAAAATTATGTCTGAAAAGTCCCTCCGTCCCCAAGCATTCAAATAAAGCAGGTATCGTGCCTGGCACATCTCTGCTTGCACTGTCCACCCACTGTCAAGAGAGGAAGGTAGAGCCTGGCACTCTTCCTAAGCACCGTGGGCCTACGGTTCAAGCTGGAGCCCCCAGCGCCTGGCTCTTCCTGAATGGAAAGCTCGGTTTCACTCCTCAGAGGTGGTGGCACCATCCCCGGAAAACCGGTAGGCGCGAGCACAGTGGCTGGAGGCAGAAGCACGGCCTTGGCTTTCAGCCTGCGACCCCATCTGAAGTTGTCTGGGGATTTTTTTTGCCGCGTGTGGCTTTTGCATTGTGTGGGTTGTCCTGTCTCATTGAGTCTTTTGCTTGTTTCTGCCTCACTTTCACATTTGGCAGCCGGCTCCTCCCCACAGCCAACAGCCTGCTCAGCTCCAGGTCGACATGAGGCGCTGGTGTGGGACCAGACACAGGCCTGACTCTGATGGACCCCAGAGGAGACACCACGCCAGGCAGCCTGGCCAGAGAGGGCTCTGAGCAGACCGGCATCTCCAGGCCTAGCAGTTTTTTTTTCCCTAAGTGAAACTAAAAAAAAAAGAAAGAAAATTAAAAAAAAAAAACAGAGAGAGAGAAAAAAGGCAGACAAAAAGAAAAAAGCAGAGGCACTTTGGTAACCAGCCAGGGAATCTGCTTGGCTGTAGAGTGGTTTTCTCGTGCATGCCATAGGCACCACCACTGCAACCTCCCCGTGACCCTCAAAGCTTTTGAAAATAGAATACATTTATTTATTATGTTATAATCTGAGCTTTATTGTATGCTCAGAGTTTACTCCACCAATTTCAGACAGTTTTCCGGTTAGGTAACCTTTTTTGAGTTTGCAGCCATTCCAGGGTCTTATGGACGTACCACCAATTTCTGTACACCCCCTACCACCACCAATACTGTCACCAGACGCCCCACATGCCCAGAGGGCTATGTCATTCCTGCTCTGCGGGACTTCCATGTTTGCTTGGTGCCTTCCAAAAACAGCACAGACTCTCTGAGAGGTGAAATTTTAAAGGCCAAAGGATCCTTAAGAGATCCCCTAGTCTGGAGAGTGTAGTGAGACCCCGTATCTGCAAAAAATAAAAATTAGCCAGGCATGGTGGTGCATACCTCTTACTCAGGAGGCTGAGGCAGTAGGATGGCTTGAGCCCAGGAGGTCTAGGCTGCAGTGAGCCTTGTGATCCCACCACTGGACTTCAGCCTGGGCAACAGAGCGAGACCCTGTCTCAAAAAATAAAAATAAATAAAAGAGATCACCTCAGAGGCCCTCATTTTAAAGGCAAGGACAGCATGACTGTCATCCTGGCAGGGGTGAAGGACCCAAGATGAGCGTAGAAAGAACAGGCTCCTCAGATGTAACTGCCACACGAGCTGTCCACAGTCAACTGGAAAGGCAGGAGCTGGGGAAGCCTGGCCTCTCCGCACAGACATCCTTCATCTCACAGGGGCAGCCTGCCGTGTTTTATTCCCACATGAAGCATCAGGCCCAGGGCAGTGGGGGTGGGGAGCAGCTGTGAGATGAGCAGACCCTGCCCTCTCTGCACGTTCAAGTTCAGCCTTCTCCCCTGCCCCTGCCTGTAACACTGCCAGAGTCCCCCTCCATCAGGTAAATGGTGTTTGTGGTCAGCGAGGTTGTGTGTAAAGCCTGCGCTGAGGGCTTTATCAAGTGTGAGAGAGCCAGGTCATTCTGACATGTCAGGGAGTGATCTCCCACTTAAATGGCTAAAACTAGCAAGAAGGCAGGAGCCGGAGTCAGGGTTTCCGTACTCTTGGAGCAGCCCATGAAAGGGGCCGTTGGGTCTCAGGTGGCTCTCCCTGGTCTGCAGCCAGCTATGCCCAAATGCCAAGGACCTGTGGAACCATTGCAAGTGAAATAAAGCGTTAAGAGCGGCACAGCTCCTCTCCTTCCCTTCGGTGCCTGCTCCCACCCTCTTCCCCGAGCCTTGTGCTACTTTCTACATTCGGTCATCCTGCCAAAGCTAGACTTGGGAACTCTGGGTTCAGAGGGGAGCACCATTTCCCCCCCAAGCGGTTCTGGAAGCATTTTAGCAGCCGGTTGAGAAAACAAAAAACAAAAAAACAAAAAACAGATTGCCTGACAATGTCTCACTTGTTGGTGCAAATGTGCATTTTTTAAAAATGTAGTCTTAATGCCAAATCCTATTTAGTCTCCTTTTTTCTTATATTTTTTGTTTGTTTCTTAAACCAGAGAGAGAATTTGACCCAAATAAACACTGTGGAGTATTGGATCCCGAGACAAAGAAACCTTGCACAAGATCCCTCACCTGCAAGGTATTTCTCTTTCCATAAAAAATACTTCCTGCTCTCGCTGGGGCCTTTGTCGAAATGTTTGCATGCCACTCTCTGCACACGGCAGGGTGTGGAACCTCGACATGACCCCCAGCTGTTCTTTGTAAGGGAAATGCTTTCTTCTCGTCCATGGTAGCAGAGTGCCTGCCTCAAGCTGGCTGGCTTTTTAAGAAGGAAAAAAAAAAAAAACTAGGCTTCCCCTGTTACTTGTGAGGCCAGACAGTAAATTGTATTTATAGGCACTCACAGGCGGTTCTAAAGCCTGCTACGTTTTAATGTATGCAGGAGCAGCGGCAGCGGCGGCGGCGGCGGCAGCGCCCTGAAAGGCAGCCCTGGAGGGGAGGATGATATGCCGCGCCCCTGATCCAGCCACACCGGGGTGGCCTGGGGAACAGCTGACCCAAGGTGGCCGCCACTGGGTAGCCCAAAGCCCTGTATTTCATACTGAACTGCTAGTGCTTCTTGGGATCAAGGCGATGGCCCTCTCTGCTTGGTGGCTCTGTTTGTCTGGGCCGAATCGAGCCTCCCACCTGCACCTGGATTAACTCTAGCATTCCCTCGCAGTTGCCTTTCATCAGAGAGGTTTTCATGGGTTCTGCGCTGAAGCTCATCATCCTATGCCATTTTTTTGGAAGAAGCTTTGACTTCTTAACAGCAGGAGTGTAGGGCATGGTTGCGTTCGTGTGGTCTCTGCCTCTTCCTAGCCACAGAACAGGAGCTGTTGCCTTGAAGTTGACTTTTCAAGCACCTCTAAATTTCCATGAATTGCTATTTCTGAAATGGAGGGCCTGGGGAAGCAGGTTTATGTGCTGATCAAAGAGGCTGTGCTTTTCATTTCTCTTCTCCTTAGACACATTCGCTAAGCCATCGGAGGGCAGTCCCAGGCCGGAAAAAGCAATTTGACCTCCTCCTGGCAGAACACAAAGCCAAGTCCCGGGAAAAAGAAGTTAAAGATAAAGAGCATCTCCTGACTTCCACAAGGGAAATACTTCCAAACCAATCCGGGCCGGCACAGGATTCTCTGCCGGGGTCTTCAGGGAGCTCTGGGCCAGAACTGAAAGTTGCATCCCCTGCAAAATCCAGGCCACCTAACTCTGTACTTCCTAGGTAAGTACCACCTTGACGATAGAAGCCCTGAGTGCTTGCTCAAGTGACTGTAGCTTGCTGGGTCTGTGGCGTGTCGTCTGATCATGTGTTAAATGGAAGTCATAATAGTACTACTTCCTAAGGCAGGAGTAAAGTTTAAATGAGATAATGTACATAAGAGGCCCAGCCCGGTGCCTGCCACATACTGTTCAACAGATTTTACTGCTGTCATCATTATCATCATCACTGTCATCGTCATTGTCAGCAGCAGCAGACTTCGTAGCAGACCAGCAGACCTTACATCAGACAGTGTGTGTTTTTACAGAGCAAGAGTAAGCTGGAAACAGATAACCTGGAACTGTGACACATCAGCCGCCAGGTGACTTCCTGGTTGCCTGGGTTTTGATATTAGTTGACGATTCCTGGAGCGGAGTAGGGAAACCCAGGTGGATAGGTTATTAGCACCTCTTAGGCGCTCACTGCACCATGCTAGTTCGTATCCCATGGTATTGTTTTCCACGCCCTTCTATCATCAGGATGAAAGGGGAAATTGGCATAGCAGAGGTTGTTTGTCCTTCCATGTGTCTCCACACCAGGAAAGCTGCTCTTCTGGGCCACCTGTTTGCGGTCCTGTTTGGTTGTCCTGAAAGGAAAAAAATAGAAAACAGAATTAAAACTCATTCGGATTAAAAGTAATTTAAAATCCATGCATGTCTGTTTTTGACGGGCAGCAGCTCAGTTTCCAAATAACGGGACAGGGAACCATTTATTCAAAAATATTTATTGAGTGCCCACTCCATAAGCAAGATTCCATGTTAGGTACTCTCAGGCAGGGGTGCAGAGATTAATGAGGCTAGACCCCGCTTTTCAGAAATTTAGAGTTTAAAAAATGAGATCAGAATCAAGTAGCCATAATTTTTATAAAAAGGAAACATTAATAATACTCCATGAGAAGTGCCGATAACGGTATTATCTGATGTCTTTTATGTATACAGTGTGAATCTCAGTGGGTAGCAAATAAGCTTTAAGAGGACATAGTCATAAAAGAAGGGGAGGGAGTTGATTTTTAAAGCAAAATCAAATACTTGATAGCAGTCGCTCCTGATCTGCCAGGCTCTCACCCCGACGCCTTCCATGTTGGTGTAAGCCTGACCCAGTTTGCCAGCCAGAGTCCCTCTGTCATTATGGCCGAGCTCAGCCTCGGGTGTTCAGGAGGATGCGATCAGATGGAATTGCCATCGCCAGCACTACCATCATGCTCACCATCATGCCGTCACTGTCGCCATTGACACGCTACTTTCCTGGCCACCCCTCACTTTGCAAGGTCATTTTATAATGACTTCTCACTGTGATGTTGGGTGTTGGTTAAGGATATTACCCTTGTTTTAGAGTTGGGGCAACAATTCCATTCCAGACTTCTGGAAGGGGCTTCAATTCTGTATACAGCGGCTTTTAAACATCTCTGTAGCTGTCGAACATTTCCATTCCAGCACGACCTTACACGGGTGCCTGACAGGAAAGCAGACCTGTCTCCACCTGGACCCTGGCTCAGCTCACACATGGACCCAGAGCCATCATCCCCTACACCTGCTCAGGGATCTCCTTGGTTTCCCCAAGAACTCTGGGGAACCCAGACTGAACACCTTCTTTGATTATACAAATCTCCTTCCATTTTTGACTGCTGGAGGCACTTTTCACCCAAGCAGTGGTACCTGGCTTTACAGAGAAACAAGGGAGCAGCTGCTAAATAATAAAACAGACAGTGGAGCCTGAAGGATCTGCTCCGACTGTTCCTTTTTGGTTTAATTTTCAGAGGAACGTTCATCTACAGAGAAATGCCAGCTGTTTATGTTCTCTTAGGGAAGCAGAAAAGGAGGGGTGCGGTTAATCAGCAAAAAGAATGCCTATGGAAAGGAAGTGGGGGGGCAAAGGAACACATTACAAATGTTGGTAACAGAATCTTTTTTTTTTTTTTGAGATGGAGGTTCGCTCTGTCACCTAGGCTGGAGTGCAATGATGCAATCTCGGTTCACTGCAACCTCCATCTCCTGGGTTCCACCAATTCTCCAGCCTCAGCCTCCCAAGTAGCTGGGATTACAGGCGTGTGCCACCATGCCCGGCTAACTTTTGTATTTTTAGTAGAGATGGGGTTTCACCATGTTGGCCAAGCTGGTCTCGAACTCCTAAACTCGGGTGATTCGTCCACCTCAGCCTCCCGAAGTGCTGAGATTACAGGCATGAGCCACCACACCTGGCCCACAGAATCATCTTTGAAAATGCTTTTCAAGGTTGAGATAGGCACCAGAAAATTCAGGGGTGAACTTTTTTCCAAAGTTAATCAGGAAAATGTCCTACCCTTATCTTAGGTTAGGACAGGATCGCTGCAATTAAAGACTGAACAGGCATGATCAGAGTTGAATACTGTAACGACACAAAACTTACAAAAACATTTCTTTACTCATATTGATGTATATATAATAGATGTTTAATCTACACAGATTATCTGTTCTTAGCAAAAAAAAAAAAAAAACTATCACACATGAATGGAATTTATTGTCATTCCCTCCCACTTGTGAATTCCCTTTGTAGGAAATGCTAACGTGTGTGAATTTATTTCTTACGTATCTTTTTGTTAACCTTGAAAATATTTTAGTTCTCATATTCTTACATTGCAACCCATTCTTGTCAGGGATTGCTAAAAAAGGAACTTGAGTCTAGAATTAGAAAAGTTAAAGTTAGATAACAAGGGTTGGAATGGGATTTGAAGGGGAAATCTCAACTCCATACCTACTGACTAGGCAAGCTTGATCATGGTTCTTAGCCTTTCTAGCCTCAGATTGCTCATCTGTACAGCGCAGTTAATCAGAGTCAAGTGAGAAAGTACCAAGCACGTAAGAAGCACTCCATTGATGGTAGCTGTTAGTGAGTGGGAGGGGTACTCCACAGAAGGTGGAGAGAGGGAATGCAGGCCTCAACACTGTCTGATTTCCATTTGCCTGCCCTCCGTGCCTCTGCCCTCAGCCCGAGGAGCCTAGAATAACGTACTCATATGTCCTGTTTCTTTGCCTTCAACTCTAAAGGAACACATTGCTTGCTTCAAAAAGCCTGAGGGTTATGGATGACTAGCCCAGCCAAACCCACCAGGACTGTCAGAGAGGGCCAAGAGGGCCAGGGTCAACCTGGGCTCTGACAAGCCAGGCTGAGGGCCCTCAGGCAGCCAGTGCCACAAAATCTGGGCACAGTCCCCTCTGCCTCATAGATGCTTGCACATGCAGTCTGAAGTATAAAAGGGCAAACTCTAGCTAATCTTAAACTGACAAGGACAGTGTGGAGAGAAGCAGAAGGTCCTAGATTCCTGACAAAGGGCAGGGATGAATCTGGAGTAAAAGCAACTTCTGTTCCACTCTGTATCTCATTAGGATAGTGATATTGCACACTGCAAGCCAATTCTCTATTTTTTTGACTTTTTTCTTTTTTTTTTTTTTTTTTTTTTTTTGAAACATAGTATAAATATTTTTCCCAGGCTTGTGTTTTAATACTGGGCTAAATCAAAAATATTTACTTTGCATATACAATTTTTGGATTAAATGGATTAG